>CM040242.1:146954778-147026512 GCA_022545495.1 Chrysanthemum lavandulifolium
GAACCAAGGCTAGGGGTATTCAATGCTCAACTTGGCCTCCAAGGAGCTTGGAAGGGACTAGAAACTGAGTGGGAAGGACCTAGAATCGTTTGGAACAAGTTTGGAGTCTTAGTAATGAAGAAATTGCAGAACCAGGCCTCCCAACCGAATCGGTTGGGCTCCAACCGTTTCAGTTGGTCTTCTTGACATCTCTCCAACCGTTCCGGTTGCGGGGCACGACCGAACGGTTGGTGCAAGTTGACAAAAAATCATAAACGCCAAAGTTGTAGGTCTTTCTCTTAGCTTTCTGTGCCCGTGAACCGGGGGTCAAACGGAGTCCGTATGCAAAAGTTATGGCCAAAATGGTGAAGGTGTGTCGGGAACAACGAGTCTTCCAATATGTCTTCGTTTAAGCTTTTTTTCTTCATTTCTTTCTCGTTTCCCTTCTTGAACTTTGTTCTTGAGTCTTTGGACCACTAACTGAATGACTTTACCTTCTCGAATATACTCCACAATTCTTGCTTTTGTCGGGAATTCTTCATATATGGAGAAATCTTCGTATTTTACTTCTTTTTCCGTCTTTTCCTCCACTTTCCTGTACTTGGCTACAAATGAACTAGCAAACACACTTTTGTACGATTAAGCAACAAAAGCATATGATTATAACCAAATAACATACATAAAAGCACGGATAACGCTACTAAAAACATGCACAATTTGAGCGTTATCATATGGATAAGATGAGTATGCATTCCATGGAGCAAAGTTTTGAAAAGGAAAACCGTTTTGCATATTTGGGTTCCATCCCATTTGATGGTTACTTCTTGGATAAACGTTATTAGGTCTCCTAGATGGATTATGTTTTGAAAAAGATGGAGCTTTGTTTCTTGCAAAAGTAGGATTATATTTTGGAGGTGGTTGTCTAGTGGTGATATTAGTTGGTTTCTTCCTATTTACAATAACAAACTCACTTCTAGATGAAGAAGCTACGTTATTACCCTTGTTTGCTATAGCGAGATCCACGGATCACAATGCGTACACTAGCGGTTCCCTTTTGGGGATCCAGTGGGATCCGCCACAAATGATGGTGGTTTTTCTAGTGCCTTAACAAATTTTGTTTCTTTACTTTCACTAGTTGATGGATCAAGTTGTTGAATACCTAAACCTTTTTGGTTGTTACGGTTTTAACACCATCTAGTATTGTATCTAAAGTGTTCGTACTCATTCTATCAATTTTAGAATCTAGATGATCAACTAGTGTTGGAAGTTGAAGCAAAGTTCACATTCACCACTTGCTATTTTACCCTTTTCTAAGCGTTTTAGTTTTGCTTTTAATTTTATGACTTCTTTATCTAAGCGTTGGTTTTGACTCTTTAAAAGCTTATTTTTGTTAATTAGTTTTAAGCTAATGTTGCATAGTTTGTCATATTCATTATGCTGATGAGTCGTCATCAAGTGATGAACTACTATAGTATTCGTGACATACCTCGTCATTTGCCATGAGACAAATTTCTTCGTCCTCCTCGTCGCTCATTCCCACGTGCCGCTCACGAGCGGCTTTTGATCATCCCGTTTGGGACACTTACTAATAAAGTGGTTTGGGTCCCCACATTTAAAGAAAGTACGATCATCCGCTTTCGTCCTCTTTGATTTTCAAAGCCTTTCTTATCGTCATATGGTTGTTTGACGTATCTTCCCTTTCTTCTAAAGAACTTTTAAAGTCCTTACCGCCATAGCGTACTCCTCGTCGTCACTACTCGAGGAGGAGTTCTCTTCATCACTTGAAGCCTTTTTGGCTTTAAGGGCAAGAGATTTGTGTTTCTCTTTCACCTTTGAGGCTTCAGAGTCTTTAGCAAGGACAAGCTCGTAGACTTTTAGGTTGCCTATAAATTCATCGAGGGTGAGGATTGTCAAATATTTTGACTCTTCGATCGCCATCACCTTGGATCTCCACTTCGATGGAAGTACCCTTAGATATCTCCTAACATGATTACGGCTAGAACAAGATTCATCAAGTGCTTGTAAAGATGTAATAATAGTATTAAAGTTAGCAAATGAATGATCTATAGTTTCCTCATCCGATATTGAAAATTGTTCATATTGTTGAACAAATAAATCAATTTTATTATTCTTAACTTGTTCGTTGCCTTGATGAGTTACAACTAAATAATTCCAAATTTCTTTAGAGGTTTTAAGCATAGAAATTCTTTCAAATTCCTTTTTTGGTAAAGCATTATATAAAACCATTTTTGCTTCACTATTTTTAGAAAGCTTTTTCTTCAATTAATCATTTAGTTTATCATGAGGTATGTTAACTACATTCCCTTTATCATCTTTTGAGGTAGCCTCAAAATCGACTTCAACAATAATGTACCAAAGATCAATATCTTTAGATTTCACATATGTTTCAAATCTATTTTTCCAATATATAAAACCATTAGTTTCAAGTAGTGGTGGTCGTTGCATAGATTGCCCTTCCTTATAATTTTCAGAACCCATAGTGATCGAAAAGTTTTAAAATACAATTTTACTTTAAAACTTTTATAAACTTAGCTCTTGATGCCAATTGTGGAAAACTAGAAGGGGGTTGAATAGTTTTGCCGATTTTAAGTTAGTTTCAAAACTTTAGATTCGTTAATATGTGAGATCTTATGGATGTAGAAAGTATAGATCTAATGATAAAGCAAGTAAATAAAGTAAAGCGAAGGAAAGAAAAGACACAACCGATGTATAGTGGTTCGGCTACAAGGACACCTTCCTTGCCCTACTCCACACCCCGAGTCACCTACTCGAGAGTTCAAGCACTATGTCAACAAACTCCTTCACTTGGCGGAGAAGCCTTCACAACGCGTTGCTTACACTTTTTCCGGTACAAAGCTGATACCGAGTCCGTAGTATACGGTGGACCAAACCAACACGACTATTACACAACAAATATGTGAAATATCAAATACAAGATCTTCGCTCGAAATCTTGCGGAGTGACAAATCAATCAAGGACCCTTGCTTGGATGACTTGTAGAATCCGTGATCTCGCCTTAGATAAGGACCTATATGAGGATCACAATAGAAAAAAGAAGAACAACTCTCTAGATCAAGTGATCTATATGTTAGAAGAGAATGAGAGTGTTTGAGAGATTTAGTAAGAAGAGGGGTGAGTTAGAATGAAGAAATGACTCTCTATTTATAGGCAAAATCTTCCACTGTTCCCCGGATCCCACGGATCCCTCCCACTTGGGATCCGTCTAGTGTAATCCTATGGATCCGTGGGACGATCCTCTTTGCCCATGGGTTTTTTGGTTATGGGTCATGGGTTGGTCCATGGGTTTTCTTTAGATTCAATGTATTTAAGTATACATTGTATCTAGCCAACTTGGGTATGGGTTAAGATCCATGGGTTATGGTCCATGGGTTATGGTTTTTACCCATCCTAATAAACTATTACAACAAATGATTAATTACTACATTTTTGTATTTAAATGGCTATATGTAAAAGCTTTACAAAAATAACATGTATCCTTATAATTATACTTAAGATAACATTATATTTGTTATCAACAAAACACAAAGAGATCGCAAAATATTAATAAACGTTTTTACGGTTTATTTGTATTAACAGAGGGGATGAACCCTTCGTCAATTTTGGAGCCGACCGACCCAGTTCGACCCTCATGCTGCAATGGCGGCGACACGGTCGACGCAATGGCGACCGAATCGGTCGACCGACCACTGCGGGCAGCCTAATGTCTTTATTTTTAAATGTTTGGCTTAATAGCTTGATTAGATTGTACATCGTAGTTAAATGGTTGTAATTTTTGGTGAAAGGGTAAATTAAATAGTGTATTAATTGTATATGTTGAATAATGTTTTTTAATTTTATTTGTGCTTCAAATAGTTGTAACTTATGCTTTTTTTACTTGTATTTGCTTAAAACTTCTATATTAGGAAATCTTAAAAAATTAATAGAAGGGAAGGTATAAGATGCATTATAAGTAGTAGTATAGATATTAAAGTTTTGTAAGTTAGCTTGTTAATGAAAGGATTTTTAAATGTGAGGTTGTGTTTGTTTGTCCAATAAAATCACTTAATATCTTTTAATAGCTTATAAATATGAATCGTTAAAATATTTTCGCAATTCAAAAATGTTTGTTTTTTTACCTTTGTTTAGACGCGTTAAGAGGTTTAAACCTCTTATTCAACAAGACACGGAAAGGGATCTTGTTACCTCTTAATAATCTAAAACCTAGTTTTTTGTATTCTAATCATGCAAATGTTTATAAAAAACCAGAAACATTATTTGATTCATATTCAGAGTATTTTGTCACAGATTCAGAATCAGATGTGATAATTAGATTTAGACTCAAAATCTCTTAATAAATAAATGACACTTTCTAAGCATATTAAAACATTTTACTATTTTAACTAGTCGTACTTGTTTTATTAATAGTTTTATTGTTTCAATAATACTTCCTTCGTCCGAAACTGTAAGTCCATTTTTCAATTTTTGGTTGTTCCAAAATACTTGTCCACTTTCCTAGTTAACCCAATCAAAATACATTTCAGTGGTGAAAGAAGATATTTGATTGGTGAATAGTATAATTAGTAGGAATTTCCTAAATTTAGTGTAAATTAAAAGTGGACTTATAGTTTGGGATGGAGGAAGTAGTTTATTGACCTTCAGATTGCGTAAGAGAAACAATTCTGCCGAATCGCGTTGTCTATAATTTATCTTGTAATTCACAAAACATAAGTTTGAAATTACCTTTTTTAAGATATTGTCGTAAATAAAAGACAAAACAAACAAATAAAATTCGACAAATGAAGCGCAAATATTTATTCTTAAATTAACAAAATAATTACAAACCAAGTTAAAAGGTACTAAAGACAAAATTCTAATTCAAATTTACAAAGATGTCTAATGTTATTATACTATATAACATTCATTGAAGTGGTTTGGGGAGCCGACATTTTTCTTAAGCCGACGGATTGGATAGCAGCTTGAGAGAGTGGGGCGGCTTGGATGCACCGTGGAGTCGCTGCTTGAGTCGACACATTCACACACCGAGCTGAGCCGAGCCGTCGGTTTAGAGGGATTAAAGTATTATGGTTAGTGGGTTTCTTGGTGGCTCTCCACTTATTTTCCACTTAATCTCGGGGTTAGTTGCATGTTGTACACCTGTTTTTCATTATCGGCTGTCGATGATTTTATACGAAAATTAGATCTAAATTTTCATTTGTTGGTTTGGTTTTTTATTCAAAAATGAGGCACACACAAGCGTTGCAGGTGATACGCTTACGCAGCGCGTCGTTCGGGGTCAAAGGAACTTCCTTTTCTTCGAGCAAGTTTTATAACACCCTAGGCAGTGAACCTAATCGTTGTAGTGTAGTATTAGGGTAAGCCACGGGTATTGATATCGTTCTCTAGGTAAACCAATCAATATTCAATAATTAAGTTTCATATTCCCTAAGCAAACACACAAGTAAATTAGCCGGACATGGAAAACATGCAAGCATACACACAAATAATTGAAGACATAATTGAATTAATGAAGTAAAACACTTATCTTGATGTAAGATAGGGTTTAGAACCCTAAAATACTGTACAAGATAGCCTTGGTTCGGTTTGGGTTTTTACTCCAAAAGACTACACACTAAACTGAAAAATTCGGATTCTATATATAAGATTACAATCGCGACGGCGTCACCTTATGATTTGTGACGCCGTCAAGTCGCCGTCATTAGGGTTTCGTCTTGGCCACGTTAGTCTTGCGACGGCGTCACCTTGTGCTTGTGACGCGTCCCCTTCGATCTCAACGCCGTCTCGATCAAATCTAGGCCGTCCCGAGTTGCGACGGCCTACTCTTTTAAAGCTGACACCGTCACTTGAAAATAAGCAATTTAGCTCTTGTCCGTCGCGAAGTGCTCCGACGGCGTCATAGATTAAGCGATGACGCCGTCCCTTGTATTTCAAAGCACTTGAGTGTCTCGATTCTTGACTTTGGCCATTTTCTTCAGTATATCGCGCCTTTTCGTCCAAATAAGTGCCATTCCAAAGAATTTGCCTTCAAAGACCTAAAAAGTAAAAGGAACGATATTAAGTAATAACGGATACAAAAGTGATCAAATAAGGGCTTAAACGACCCTCAAAAGGTACATTTAAAACCTTATCAAATATCCCTATACTTGGTATTTGCTTGTCCTCAAGCAAATGTGCTTTTAGCCAATTAATTTATAAGTTAGGGGTCATGAAGCATTGGTTTAAAACAGTCCACAACACATACAAGCCCCGCAAAAGTCATAACAAGCACGAAAATTACATACTAGCACCTCACATGGGGTTTTTGGATACTCTCATCTCTCGGGTGTATATGAAATATAACAAGTTGGAAATGGAAGATAAACACTCATTAACCGGTCCTAGTACATAGATTACCATAGGCTTGAGAATAGATCAAACCTCCATCGCTTTGGCGTAAGCACTTAGGAAAGACTATCAAAGAGGTCTTTAAAGGGTTGTAACGTTAGGCTTACGGTAGGGAAACAAAGGGTTTGGTGGGATAGGCTATTTAGTGGTGGCAAGTCAAAATCTCTATGTTACAAGCATACGAAGAATGGCGTTGCTAAGCCAAGACTCGACACTCTAAACTCTATATAACCGAAACAAACAAACATAAATTTAAAGGATAGATGTAGGATGGTGGCCGTTTTTTTTTTTTTTTTTTTTTTTTTTTTTTTTTTAGCACTTTTTTTTTTCTTTCTCTTTTCTCTTTTTTCGATTTTTTTTTCATACACTTTTACTTTACCATCCTCTACGGTAACATCAAAATGATAGGGATTTATAGGCACATCCCTACACTTGAGTTTTATTACTCTAACTCTAATTTGACCCGAATTGAAAAGATCAAAACACTTGGGGTGCGTTATTACGCAAATAAGGGAATTTAACGTTCCCTTCCGGTCATTCATAAACTTTAACTTTTCCATGAGTCCCAATCGTCCCAAAGCGTGTACAAAGGATATGACTCGACTTAGCAACTCCCCGCAAACAACTAAATAATTGAACTAAGGGTTAAGGCTAAGGCTATTTGGGTGTATATTTGGGGTGGGGTGTAAACAATGCTCTTCATTGATATTCCGGAAAACCGAAACATCACGAGAACCGCGAAAAGGATAGGCTCGAGGGTTAACTAGGGGTATCGTGTACTAAAGATGAATACAACGAAGGGTGTGGGGAATTACTCAACCGATGTGGAAGAAGTAATTATATTACGGGTATCAAACAAGGGTTATCCTAATGCCTCTTATCATTTAGTTATTCCTAACTACACAAGTGTAGTCTTACTAGCGATCTCGGAATGCATCACAAAACAAGTTCTAGAATCTAATATACTACCGGTTCACACTCTAAGCATTAAAGATGAATGCTTTAATTCCTACTAATCTAAGGGCGATCCTCACATTTTTGGTGGAATTTAGGTGGTAAAGGGTTTTGTGCTAGTCATATAACTTCCTATCCGTGAGACGCTTTTGTTAAGACTAATGGCCCACTCCTATATGTCATAAAAAATTTTAAATTTGGTGCCAAAATTACCCTAACCGACATTTTCTCATGGTTTATTACACAAATACAATTGGACAAAGCAAATAATCAAGGATAAGCATAGTTTCAAAGTTCCTGTTTTATTTTCCCTCCCTACACTTAAACTGAACATTGTCCCAAATGTTCCCCGAAAGTATCAAAGTTATGATAAAAGAAGGTAATGAAAAATGAAAGAAACTAATACTCCCCTGATTAGCTCGGTAGGATCCGTGTGTGAAGTAGTGGTTAAATCCTTTCCAAGAGGAATGTATGCGTGAAAAGCTCATTCCAATCTTATGTAACTTTTTCTTGATAAATTAAACCTGCACACTTGAAGAAAACAAATGAAACCTTCGCGTAAAATCGGCGGTAATAATATATATAAGACTCGACTAAAGTAGGATATAATGCTTGTGCAATGGATGTTTCTGAAATTTACGGAAAATTAAGACTGAAAATTCCAAAATTTTATAAGTAGCTCGAAAACGAGAAAAATATAATCTGTTGTTTTACTCCTTCACGACGCCATCGGGTTGCGATCTCGACGCGTCAAAGTTATCCCGACAAAAAGCGGTGCGCGATTTTCGGAAAATTTACATCTTTAGAATCTGGAAAAATTTCGCAAGACATCCATTATGACTCGATACAAGCATTTGACTCGAACAAACACATATATATCTTTTAATTAATTGTTATTCTCATGTTTACGTTTCTTTTGAAAACGTGTGTAATCCTCCTACACTTATCCTTTATGTAAAATACCTTTATATGCAATTAAGACGAGGTTAAAAACAAAATAAAGCATTTTTACAAATTTAAACATGAGAATAAGCAATCACTAAAAGATATATGACACTAACAAACAAACAATTAAGCGTGGGTTGCCTCCCACGAAGCGCTTTTCTTTATTTATGAGTCTTGTAGCTAGACTCGTAGTCGTGCCCTTACGTGACTTCATTACCGTCATCTCCTTCCTCATAACGGTCTCTAGTGGTTGGTTCTATGTTGTAGAAGTGCCCTATGATACACCTCTCTAAGAGTTCGTCCTCTCCCCACTCATTTCTATATTCCGGTTATAAGTTCAAACAATCCTTATAGAATCCGAAAATCTTAGCCATAACATAATCCACTCCTTTCTTTCTATCCTCCTCATTCCTATAATAGACCGACAGTTTAAGTTCCTTTTCATCATTAGAGAGTGATGAAAACTTCTCAATCTTAAACGGCATTTGGTAAGCTATGTCGTCGGTCTCATCCTTGAATCGCACTATTCCTAATGAGGGATCATAAGTCATCCCGGTGTTTTCTATAAAAGGTTTTCCTAGAATAACGTGGGACAAGCTAGGATCTATGGCCGTGCTAATATCATCCACAATTATGAAGTTCGTAAGAAACGTGAAACAACCTACATAAACGGGCAATCCCTTAACTCTTCCAAGAAAATTGCAACTAACACTAGGATTATCGGGGTCTTGCCTAGTTGGAATAGGCTTCTTCACTACCCAATTGTAGTAGGTGCTAGTCATTATGTTGAGTGGGGACTTGCGATCAATGTAGGCCTTTGCCACGAAAAGGTGTCCTATGCAACATGGTATGTTAAGATTCCAAGGGTTCCCAAACTTGATTCTAGGGCTTTTCCTAACATACATGTGACGGAGGTCATGCACTAAGTGAGGGTGGCGAGATAGTTCTTCTTCCGTAGGAAAATTATTGAAATAGTCATTATCTACTTCATTCACTTCCTCGGTTGTTTCATTCGTCGGTGTTTCCTTAACCTCAAGTATCATCTCATGGTTCGCTTCGTCATTTGTTCTATTAGGTTTCACTAAGGCGATGGTATTGACGAATTGAACGTGCTTAGCTAACTTACTTGGGTCCTTAATCTCTACAACGGAAGGCTCGGGAGTTGAGATAGCATTAACCTTCCTATCACTATTGGTCATGGCTTTCAAAAGGTTATCTATCCTCCTATCCATTTCGGCTTGTTGTTGGTTAAAACGGTCCGAGAGCTTAGCTATTTGGGCTTCTTGGGATGCGACTAGGTTTTGCAACATCCCTTCAATGTTTTGTTGGTTAGGACCGTGAGATGGGGGCCATGAGAAATCATTGGAGGTGAATTCTTTGGTTTGTCCCCAATAGAAGTCGGGCTTGCCCTTCCATGCTTCTCGGGTTTCATTGAAATTCCTAGGTCCGGGTATTGTAGGGAATCTTCCTCCCGTTCCATTAATACGCGAGGATGCGTAGTCAACGGAAGCATGTTCGGGGGATCGGGTGCAAGTGCGCGTGTTATGAGGATCACTACACGGCTCACATGAGGAAGAAACTTTGTTCACATGGCGTGAAGACTTAGGATTTTCGTAGGAACTCATTAGAATTTAACTTGATCTTCAAGTTCGATCATCCCACGATCGGAAGATTGTGAGTCAATGGGAGGCAAGGAGATTTCCTTAACGGTTTTGGGTAACTCAGGGGTCATTCCAACTTTCGTTGTCATAGAGAACAAGGTCCTCTATTATACCCCATGATTCTTCCGCGGTGAGATCACTAAGTTTTCCACCGCCGCTTGGTCAATGGATCGCTTGGTGGGGAAGTTGACATGATCATAAAAGATTTGGACTTTGAGCCAAAGATCAATGCCGTGATGAGGACTTTATGAAGTAAGTCCTTGAATCGAGTCCATGCTTCAGAGAGATTCACCTTGGCGTTGTTGGAACATCAAGATGTCATTCCTAAGCTTAGTGGTTCTCCCCGTGGGAAAAATTAAGCAAGGGCGAGAAGTGAGATCATCCCAACATGAGATGGAGCCGTGGGAAGTCGCTCAAGCCAATTACTAGCTTGGTCCCGTAGAGAGATTTGGAAGAGACGCAGACGCGTGGTCTCCCGAGTAGTAGCATCAAGGTCGATGGAATCGACAATTTTAAGGAAATACTTAAGATCTTCGATTAGGATCTTGAACGAAGTCCATGGAATGCACATCCATTTTGCACCAACCGGATGGTGTCGGATCGCAGGGCCGTAGTTTGGGCTTGGCCGGGAAGCTCAATGGTGTTCCTATAGCCTAGGTGGCTTGGTCTCGAGTATTCACCAAGAGTACGGGCTCTTGGCGAGTCATTTGGTGGTGGGTTGATGAATGGTGGGTGGTTATCACCTTCCATGATGAAAAGTGATGGGGTTACGAACAAAGGTCACGAAGAAGGGGGATAGACTACGAGAAATCTAAAAATGAGAAAATTTACTTGATAGGAATCAAGCAAAGAAACCTAAGCGAGGTGGACTACTAACTAGCTATTCTATTCCCGTGCAGCGCCTAAAAACTTGATACGCTTACTAGGTAGCGTCGTTCGGGTCAAAGGAACTTCCTTTTCTTGAGTGTAGTATTAGGGTAAGCCACGGTATTGATATCGTTCTCTAGGGAATAGGAATGCTAGTGAGAAGTTACTACGCTAAGGTTGGGATTGAGGAAGATTATTTTTTATCTTTTTATATTTTTTTAGGAAAGGAAATGTACGAATCTCGGGGTTTGGATTTGGTCACTTGTGAATGACCAGCCGTAACAGACTTAAAACAGCTCAAGCGCAAATGCAATGAGGATCTGAGGAGTATAGTGTTTCCCCGGGTCGTTATGTCCCAGCGAAATGTGCAATGGATTATCAAACGTATAGTGATCGCGAGATTTGAACGGAAAAGGAGATTTGGAATTATTATAACTACGGAAAAAGAACATAAACTACAAGGGCTAAAATTAAAGAAAGTTAAAAAGATTAAAAATATTAAATAAACGCTATCACTATTTTTAAAATGATGAACGTTTAAAACTTAAAACTAAAAACTTACGTTAACTTACGTTTAAATAAAAATTACGTAAACGTACAAATTAAAAAGTGAAACTTATACAATATGAATCCTAAAAGTATGAAAAATACATTTTTACAATCCTAATGATAAAAGAAAATATTTAGAAAAAGAAAATTATTTTTAAAACTATTTAATTAATTATTATTAATTAAAAACTATTTTTAACTATTTAATAATTACCTAAAATACAAGAAAATAGGAAATAAAGCTAGAAAAATAAAATTATGAAATGGAAAAGTCTAAAATATCAAACTAGAATTTTCAAAACTATTTTTGTATTTTTCTGATTATTTTTGAATTTTCTAGAAATTAAAAACTATTTAAAACTAATTAAAATATTTAAAAATACAAATTTAACTAAGAAAAATCTAGAAAAATATTTTTTTCTCTTTTTATATTTATCTTAACTTAAGAAAATAGAAAAATTATTTTTTTGAAGCTTTTCTTAATTTTTTTGTATTAAAAGCTATTTAAAAATGCTTAAAAACTATTTTAAATTAAGAAAATTACCAAACAAGCTAGGAAAAATCTGAAAATTTCAGGGAAACTCTAAAATGATATAAAGAAGCTAGGAAAAATGGAAAATCAGTGTGCTATGTGGGAGAAAATGGATCTGCTATGAACTGAGCTTATGAATAAGCTCTTTAATAAGCCAAGTGAACCAAATAAGCAACCCACTGGTTACAGAAGCTATGAAATACTAAAATGACCAAAATGAAACTTAAATCAACAAGCTACAGCTACTGAATAACAGGATAACACAGATTTGATGTTTATGAGTTTAAGCTAAACCAGTTTCTATGTGTCTACTTTAAGCACAAGCACAGGGTACAAATTAAGCTAAAGCTGGAAACTACAAATTGAAACTTATTCTAGACCTGGTTGAGATCATATACTCCAAAAACTAGACTATGAGAAGCAGTTATAAGCCCTGTGCAAGCTTGGATAAAACTGAGAAAAAACTCAGTATCAACTGAGCTTGGAGCAGGGCAAAAAGGCCTAACTTAGAGCTAATGCACAAGCTTATTGAGGAAGCAAAAGCTAAAACCAGATGTGAGGTCTTATAAACCTCCTAGTAGACTACTTGTAGACCAAAAACCAAAACCTAAAAAGCTTTAATTAATCCCATGGATCACCGCAAGTTCTGACGCAAAACCACTTTGACACATTTTGACTTTTGAAACAGATTGAAAGTTTGACCAAAATGAACTTTGGATCCAATTTAATGACTAATGTTGATGTTATATGATGTAAAGAACACAATACAATCAATGTTTAACACTTTTAAACACAAAACAAAGATCTGTTAATCCACATTTTCAACAGTGAGCAAGTGAGACAGATTTTGAGATGATTTTGACTTTTAGTGTTTTACATGCAAAAACTTGGACAGATATGAACTAATTGGAGTCACACAAACATAAACCAACAATTATCATTCAATGAACAAACTTTTTAAACAGGTTACACTACAAACCAAACACCCCTTTAACTTCTAATTTGTAATCAAAACTAATCTAATCTCTAATCTAGCTAGTTTTATTGATCAAACTAAGTTATGCTAACTTAATGAACACAGAATGAACAAGTTTTAACAGGTTATAGCCACAAACACAGTGTATGCAAGAATCTTGAGAATCACTTACAATAGGTCCAAAGCCACTATGGCCTGCCACATTGAAACCAAGAACCACTAACCTAATCCAACATAAACCAACCCAAATGCTTCCATTTCAACCCATTTCCAGCTTTGAACCAACCATTTCCATTTCTGTGCCCATTTTGCTTCTTGCTTTGACTTTTGTTGACCAGTTGCCAAAGTTGCATGAAGTGTACAAATAAGCTTAAACAAAGCTTTGACAAGCTTATTAGAGCTTGTTTAAACTTAAAACTAAGCTGCTAACAGGTTTTGCAATAGACTTTGAAAGTAGAAAATGTAAGTTGAACATAAAATGGAATCGAACTTGAACTTAAATTGAAACTTGAATTAGAGTTGGAATACACTTGAATACCTTTGTTGAGTACAAATTAACTTTAAAACATAACTGAAAACTAGTCAAGATGTTACAAACTAAAAAACGACATACAATTTTAAAAAACTAAAAACTAACTATCCTTCTCCTTGCTTATCTCCTTCTTTTATGCATAAAAACTGCTCTCCACGTGTCTCTGAGCAAATCCCAACATAAACCTGGGCCCTTGGATGTCTTTTGAGCAATATTGGCCATAGGATGAATTTGGCGGGAAAATCTGGTTTGGATATAAGGGACAGGGAAAGGTGATGCATTTAATGAGGTGGGATGGGTAGGTGAGGTGAGGGGAGACAATGGGTGAAGTAGGGGAGGCTGGAGGAGGTTTGAGGAGGGGGAGACAGGCATTTTGGTCGGGGATGACAGGCTTAGGGGCGGGTTTTGTTTATTTAAATCATGGGTTGTCGGGTTGGGTAAACGGACCGGAGTGAGGATTTGGGCTGTGGTATTTTGTTTGGGCTTGGGATTAGTACTAGGATCCGTTTGGTTTGTTTAGGATTAATAAACACAAGGACCATATTTGCAACTTCTCAAAACCAAAGGACTAAAAGCGTAACTTATGAAGAGTAGTCAAAGGATTGGTTTTGCCAACTTTACTAATCCAAGGGTCAATTTTGACACTTTTAAAATTCCAAGGACTAGTTTTGACCAATTTAAAAGCTCGGGGACCAAAAGCGTAATTTCTCAAAACTTTTAGATTTTCCACCAAAGGACTAAATATGACAATTTGTGATTTTAAAAGACCTTTGGTGACATCCCTTTGAAATTTTGGCTCGGGGACTATTTTTGACAATTTTGAAACTTGGGGACTAAAGCGCAATTTTGCAAATTTGATATGTTTTTCATCCGATTTTGATATTTTGCATTTAAAACACATAAAACACTGATTTGTGATATTTTGATCATTTTGATGTGTTTCGAGTGTTTTCAGATGATTTTGCGTTTATTTTGTACAAAATGATGAGTATTTACACACTCATCAATCCCCCATATCGAGATATTGCTAGTCCCTAGCAATGATTTGAGAAAACATAATGGATTTTAATCTCTTTACCAAAAGCCATTACTTCGGAGTAGCCAAATGTTTCAGTTCAAGTAAGAACCATGGTACACCGATAACCATGTGATTTTGAGCAAACCACCGACTTTCAACGGATTTGATTTTGTCTTTACCGAAGCCGTACCCTACGGACTAGCCAACTCTTAGATAAATTATCAATATTATCTTTGGTGAGTGATTACCAATTATGGATTTTCCATCGCCTTTACCACAAGCCATAAACTTGCGGGCTAGCCAACTCTTCACTTTTAGGATATGGTGAGTTGAATACCATACAATTTTGGGCAAATTGCAAGCCATATAAACGGATTTGATATATCTTTACCAAGAGCCGTTTGCTCTGGATTAGCCAATCCTTTAGTTTATCAAACATGGCGGATCGATAACCAGATGAGAAAGTGTAGAACACTTACTCAAAAAAAAAAATTTGGCCAAAAGCGGGAATTGGTAGATAATATATGAAATTCGTGAGAATTCCCCACACTTAGAAATGAATATTGCCCTCAATATTCAAAGTACCGCGGTTATGCCAAACAAAGAACGAAAAGGGAAATACTACGGCCATTATTTAGAAAGAAGATTTTTTTTTTTTTTTTTTTTTTTTTTTTTTTAACATGTGGGCATCACCCCACACTTAGGTGGTAGAAAGGGGTAAGAAGTCGAAATATGGGTGAAAACCCATATGGTGTGTGCTCTTGTTTTTGATTTCAGTCGCTAGCTTGACTCGACCCCAATTCATTGGTTCATGGGAAGCAAAGTGGAATAGACAATCTACATCGGACTTTCATTCAAGATGTTTGGACAAACATTTGAAGCACGAAAGTTCCACACCGATGAGATATACATAGAAAGACCGCTCACAAATGATAAATGAAAATGCCGGGTCAAAGATAGTGTCTTCATTCCGAAAGAGTGAAGATGAAGAGAAATCACAAGATATTTGAGGAAAGGAAGAAAGGTCTTGATAACAATCAAGATCCATTCCTTATCCTCAAATCGTATATAGGAGGAAGGGTAAGGTGGTATCATCAATAAGCAAACTCATACGATAGAGTACACCTTCCTCCGAGCTAATATCATCCTCAAGATCAAGGTAGAAATGATCATTTTCCGAGGAGATATATCATGAGAGAGTTCATCCGAGAACTCTTTATGAAGAGAATCATTCACATGAGGTGAATTTGTGAACTCTTATTCCATTGTGGGCTCATCACTATCGGGAGAGAATCGAGTATCAAAGAGTGGATTCTCGAAATTGAAGTGAATTCGAGTCGAATTCAAACAGAGGATTAGTGAAAGTAGCTTTGAATGTTTCGGGAACAAGGTGATCAACATTCTCGATTGGATTGTTGGGATAAGAAGTGAGTGAACGATCATTATCAATGAGACTTCAGACTCTCCCGGATCGGCTTCAAATCAAAGAGTGGATTGATGTGAGTGAGTTCATCGGAGAACTCCTCAAGAAGATGGTCTAAGCTATCAGTTGTGGAAGGTGATGCCTCCACGTACTCGATGTTTCCAAAGGAAGCACAATCGTCGCTAAAATCGGAGAAAGTTTCCAAATGATCATTGGAACACTCAAGAGGGGAAGAGAATCACACATGATCAAGATTTCCTGTGACTCTCTTGGGATTGGGACAAGGTTCTCAACACTAGACTTTATGAATTCGTCCGATTCCTTTTCGTGAACAGTGTCAAGATGCTCGCCCCCATGTTTAGAGAGTGAGTGGGAGCTTGGTGTGATAGCGATTGTTTGAGATGGAATCTCAATCACTGGGATATCAATGACCGAGGAGTTGAGAACTATTATCTTTAAAAGGATAAAACCCTCCTCGTCATCATCATAAAGAGCGCCTTAAGAAATTGGGAACGCCTTAGAGCCGCTTGCTCTAGGATAAATAATTCTTCCCTAGATTTGCGGGCCTCTCGTTCTTGCAAGCAATTCTCCTATGGTCTTTTCACCACTCACTTGATTCTTAAAATTACTCATCATATCCTCAAGTGTTTTCATTGCGGTTTCAAGATCTTGGGAGATTTCATGAGACAACGGCTCGGTGGAGTTTGAACCGTATGGTCTTTGTGGAGGTTGAAAATTGTCAAACATGTGAAAGTCATGATTGTTACAAGGAACCGGGTTCCCTATTTGACAATCGAGTGAAATGGGGACCTCCACAGAGTCACAACAAGAAACTGCTGAGTCTCGACAGTGAATTATATGGATTTTGGTCATAACTAAAACTCGAGCATCACCGGAAAACTGTTCATAGACAAACGTGTTTCCGGATTGACACTCAAATCCTTGGTGAGGACCTCCACAAAATTCACAACAGTAAAACTGTTGGTTATATGAAGATAAGTCGGGCTGTGGTGGGTAATTGGAGAAGTTTGAGGAGTCGTTAAATGAGTTCAGATTAGGATCATAATCAAATGAATTCCTCGAACCACAAAACAAACAACTCCCATTATGAATATCATTACCACATTGTACACAAGTACACCAACGACATGGTGAACCATAGAGAGGCTCACCACAACCGACACAAGGAATAAACGATTGCATTTGAGAGTTATAAGAAGGAATCAGTTTATCCAAAGAATCAACAAAACCAACATGGTGATCGAATGACTATCAAGTCTCAAAGAACATTCGGAAAAATCGGGAGGTGGGACAAGTGGTGTGCTCGAGAGCTAGCAATTTCCACCACTTCCGTTATGGTCTCGGTTCGGTTCTTGAGAAACGTGAAGATTAGGCAAGTCATTCTTGCTAGTCACCGTGTTTGAACGGGTTCATCGTGATCAATTCTAATTTCGACCTTTTTCATCGGTTTGAATTTGTTCGATTAGATTACGGGCTCTATCTTCAAAGAAAGTGTCCTCGTAATCCTCGATGGGTGCTTGGGGTAGCTCCAACGTTTGAACCGGTTTGTCAAGATTAGAATGTATTTCGGGTTGTGGCGGGTGGTCGAAATAACTTTGAAAAGCATTTATGATGGATAATTCACACGAATTGCAAAATTCGCTGAACTAGGCCCTCCACACCGCTCACACACATTTCGACGATGAAGTTGACGAATGTCGACATAAGAATTAAACATATAGAGGATTAAGAAGAGAATCAAATGGTTGAGAGGATACGAAGAATAGAATTAAATGGCAAAAGAGGTAAGAGAAATAGAATCAACGAATAAGAGGAATGAGAAGAATATTTTTGGGGTTTTGGATAAGAAAACATAAACATATCTGAGATGGATGGTATGAACAAAGAGTGAATATCCAAATCACTAATCTGCTAAACGTAAGACAATCAAGACACCTGACTCCGCGTGGCGCGTAGCAAAATTTGATGCGCTAAACCGTCAAGTCTAATCACACAAACCGGTCACTTGTGAATGACGGACCGTAAGAACTTAAAACAGACTTGAGCGAAATGCAATGAGGATCCGAGGAGTATAGTGTTTCCCGGTCGTTATGTCCCAATGAGTTGTGCAATGGATTATCAAACGTATAGTGATCGCGAGATTTGAACGGAAAAGGAGATTTGGAATTATTATAACTACGGAAAAAGAACATAAACTACAAGGGCTAAAATTAAAGAAAGTTAAAAGATTAAAAATATTAAATAAAAGCTATCACTATTTTTAAAATGATGAACGTTTAAAACTTAAAACTAAAACTTACGTTAAATTAAAAATTACGTAAACGACAAATTAAAAAGTGAAACTTATACAATATGAAAACTAAAAGTATGAAAAATACATTTTACAATTCTAATGATAAAAGAAAATATTTAGAAAAAGAAAATTATTTTAAAACTATTTAATTAATTATTATTAATTAAAAACTATTTTAACTATTTAATAATTACCTAAAATACAAGAAAATAGGAAATAAAGCTAGAAAAATAAAATTATGAAATGGAAAAGTCTAAAATATCAAACTAGAATTTTCAAAACTATTTTGTATTTTTTCGATTATTTTTGAATTTTCTAGAAATTAAAAACTATTTAAAACTAATTAAAATATTTAAAAATACCAATTTAACTAAGAAAAATCTAGAAAAATATTTTTTTCACTTTTTATATTTATATTAACTTAAGAAAATAGAAAATTATTTTTTGAAGCTTTTCTTAATTTTTTGTATTAAAAGCTATTTAAAAATGCTTAAAACTATTTTAAATTAAGAAAATTACCAAACAAGCTAGGAAAAATCTGAAAATTTCGGGAAACTCTAAAATGATATAAAGAAGCTAGGAAAAATGGAAAATCAGTGTGCTATGTGGGAGAAAATGGATCGCTATGAACCGAGCTTATGAATAAGCTCTTTAATAAGCCAAGTGAACCAAATAAGCAACCCATCGTTCTGAAGCTATGAAATACTAAAATGACCAAATGAAACTTAAATCAACAAGCTACAACTCTTGAATAACAGGATAACATGATTTGATGTTTATGAGTTTAAGCTAAACCAGAAATATGTATCAACTTTAAGCACAAGCATTGTGGTACAAATTAAGCTAAAGTCGAAACTACAAATTGAAACTTATTCTAGACCTGGTTGAGATCATATACTCCAAAAACTAGACTATGAGAAGCTTTTATAAGCCCTGCAAGCTTGGATAAAGCGAGAAAAACTCGAGATCAACCGAGCTTGGAGGCAGGCAAAAGGCCTAACTTAGAGCTAATGCACAAGCTTATTGAGGAAGCAAAAGCTAAAACCAGATGTGAGGTCTTATAAACCTCCTAGTAGACTACTTGTAGACCAAAACCAAAACCTAAAAGCTTTAATTAATCCTGTGGATCAGCTGCAAGTTCTGCACAAATCCAGTTTTTGACATTTTGACTTTTGAAACAGGTTGAAAGTTTGACCAAAATGAACTTTGGATCCAATTTAATGACTAATGTTGATGTTATATGATGTAAAGAACACAATACAATCAATGTTTAACACTTTTAAACACAAAACAAAGATTTGCTTAATCCACATTTTCAACGGTGAGCAAGTGAGATGATTTTGAGATGATTTTGACTTTTAGTGTTTTACATGCAAAAACTTGGACAGATATGAACTAATTGAGTCACACAAACATAAACCAACAATTATCATTCAATGAACAAACCTTTTAAACAAGTTAAACCACAAACCAAACACCCTTTAACTTCTAATTTGTAATCAAAACTAATCTAATCTCTAATCTAGCTAGTTTTATTGATCAAACTAAGTTATGCTAACTTAATGAACACATAATGAACAAGTTTTAACAAGTTATAGCCACAAACACAGTGTATGCAAGAATCTTGAGAATCACTTACAATAGGTCCAAAGCCACTATGGCTAGCCAACAGTGAAACCAAGGAACCACTAACCTAATCCAACTCAACTGCTTCCATTTCAACCCATTTCCAGCTTTGAACCAACCATTTCCATTTCTGTGCCCATTTTGCTTCTTGCTTTGACTTTTGTTGACCAGTTGCCAAAGTTGCATGAAGTGTACAAATAAGCTTAAACAAAGCTTTGACAAGCTTATTAGAGCTTGTTTAAACTTAAAACTAAGCTGCTAACAGGTTTTGCAATAGACTTTGAAAGTAGAAAATGTAACAGTGAACATAAAAATGGAATCTAAACTTGAACTTAAATTGATACTGAATTAGAGTTGGAATACACTTGAATACCTTTGTTGAGTACAAATTAACTTTAAAACATAACTGAAAACTAGTCAAGATGTTACAAACTAAAAAACGACATACAATTTTAAAAAACTAAAAACTAACTATCATTCTCCTTGCTTATCTCCTTCTTTTATGCATAAAACCGCTCTCCACGTGTCTCTCGAGCAAATCCCAACATAAACATGGGCCCTTGGATGTCTTTTGAGCAATATTGGCCATAGGATGAATTTGGCGGGAAAACTGGTTTGGATATAAGGGACGGGAAAGGTGATGCATTTAATGAGGTGGGATGGGTAGGTGAGGTGAGGGAGACAATGGGTGAAGTAGGGAGGTCGGAGGAGGTTTGAGGAGGGAGACAGCATTTTGGTCGGGGATGACAGGCTTAGGGGCGGGTTTTGTTTATTTAAATCATGGGTTGTCGGGTTGGGTAAACGGACCGGTAAGTGGATTTGGGCGGTATTTTGTTTGGGCTTGGGATTAGTACTAGGATCCGTTTGGTTTGTTTAGGATTAATAAACACAAGGACCATATTTGCAACTTCTCAAAACCAAAGGACTAAATCAGAACTTATGAAGAGTAGTCAAAGGATTGGTTTTGCCAACTTTACTAATCCAAGGGTCAATTTTTGACACTTTTAAAATTCCCAAGGACTAGTTTTGACCAATTTAAAAGCTCAGGGACCAAAACTGTAATTTCTCAAAACTTTTAGATTTTCCACCAAAGGACTAAATATGACAATTTGTGATTTTAAAAAGACCTTTGGTGACATCTCTTTTGAAATTTTGGCTCAGGGACTATTTTTGACAATTTTTGAAACTCGGGGACTAAAGCGCAATTTTTGCAAATTTGATATGTTTTCATCCGATTTTGATATTTTGCATTTAAAACACATAAAACACGATTTGTGATATTTTGATCATTTTGATGTGTTTCGAGTGTTTTCGGATGATTTTGCAGTTTATTTTGTACAAAAATGATGAGTATTTACACACTCATCGGTTGGTATTTCTACCGATTACTCTACTTGTCTAATTATCTAATCTAAGGTGTATGTAGTCTATGTCTAATTATTGTGTGCTCGTATGATGGTTTAAAAATGTGTTTACTTAGGTTTTATTACTTCTTAATTATCTCCTATTGATGGTTGAATTGTCACGTCCTTATTCTTAATCGCGTTGTGTGTCTAAAGTCGTAGGGTATGCGTTTGTCCCTAACTCTTTGAACTTACCAAAGGGTCTCGTCTACAAAAGCCTCTAGGAATTATAAACTCTAACTCTAAGGTACTCTTTGTATGGTTTAGCCTACAACCGCTCTAAGTGTTATAGTCTAAGGTCCACAAAGATTAATCAAGCATTAATTACACAACGAATGACCTATCGCATTACTAGATCATTAACAATTAAGATAAGAGACAACCAATCAATATTCAATAATTAAGTTTCATATTCCTAAGCAAACACACAAGTAAATTAGCTGGACATGGAAAACATGCAAGCATACACACAAATAATTGAAGACATAATCGAATTAATGAAGTAAAACACTTATCTTGATGTAAGATAGAGTTTAGAACCCTAAAAATCTTGTACAAGACAAGATTGGTTCGGTTTAGGTTTTACGCCAAAAGACTACACACTAAAACGAAAAATTCGGATTCTATATATAAGATTACAATCGCGACGGCGCCACCTTATGATTTTGTGACGCCGGGTAGCCGTCATTAGGGTTTCGTCTTGGCCACGTTAGTCTTGCGACGGGCGTCACCTTGTGCTTGTGACGCCGTCCCTTCGCCTCACGCCGTTCGGATCAAATCTAGTCATTCGAGTTGCGACGGCCTACTCTTTTAAAGCCCGACACCGCCACTTGAAAATAAGCAATTTGGCTCTTGTCCGTCGCAGAAGTGCTCCGACGGCGTCATAGATTATGATGACGCCGGCCCCTTGTATTTTAGCAGCTTGAGTGTCTCGATTCTTGACTTTGGCCATTTTCTTCGTATATCCGCGCCTTTTCGTCCAAATAAGTGTCATTCCAGCAATTTGCCTTCAAAAGACCTAAAAAGTAAAAATGAACGATATTAAGTAATAACGGATACAAAAGTGATCAAATAAGGGCTT
Organism: Chrysanthemum lavandulifolium; assembly: GCA_022545495.1. Lineage (NCBI taxonomy): Eukaryota > Viridiplantae > Streptophyta > Magnoliopsida > Asterales > Asteraceae > Chrysanthemum > Chrysanthemum lavandulifolium. Next base: position 146,977,062 of record CM040242.1, read on the forward strand.
AAACGACCCCTAAAAAAGGTACATTTTAAAACCTTATCAGCAGGCAAGAATATCAAACTAGGAATTTAATTTTTGCAAGAAATGTTATTATTTAGATTTTGTTGATCTAGTTGGTAAAAGCTCAAATTGTTATAGGGGTTTTGGTTAGAATGATGAGTATAACGTTTGATTATGCTTGCTATGTCATTACAATTAGTTAGTAGAGTTAATGGAGGTGTAGGGATTTTTTTTCTGTTCGTGCATATTATTTTCTAAAATTTGACTTGCATATTGTTATTTTGCAATATTATAACTGATATAGGCAAAAATCTGGCACACACTAGGGGTTTAGGTAACAATATTTGTAAAAAAATATTATCATTTAGGGTTTGCTAAGCTTAAATTGTTTTATTGATTTGGTCGGAATGGTGAGTAGGGCACTTGATTATGGTTGCTATGTCACAACATTTAGCTAAAAGAGTTATTGTATATTAGGTAAGATATTCATCTAAGGGCTTTATGTCTAAAATTTGACTTGCATGTTGTTATTTTGTAGGATTTATGGCTATGGGCTGCACTTGGTTGGCTGTTTTGGTTTCGCAAAAATCGGAAGGCATAAATGCAACTGTTTTTTGCAGCCAACTTTGGTTTTGGCATGGCAAAAACTGTATGTCATAAGATGCAACCGTTTTTTGGGGCCGATTTGATATTACTTGGTTGTGATGATTTAGTTGCTCTGTGAGTAATGATTTTGGCATGGCAAACACGGGAAGACATAAATTGCAACAGGGCTTTGCAGCAATAAGATATCTGAGCCCATATTTGATTTGTTTCATAACTTGGTGCCACAAGGTAGAAGTTCCTAGTGACTGAAAATGTTTTGTTGATTGACTAAACACCAATGCATTGATTCTTTAGGAGTGTAAGTGTGCTCGATGTAATATTGAGTTTTGCTGTGTTTTCCCTTAAGATTATACCAAGCACTCCCAGCGCTTTTTGAGAATGTTAAGATTATGCACTCTACTTTGTTGTTTTTTGTGTGCAAGCATTTCTTGAGAAGTGCGAGAGTGTTTGGTATTATCTTAGGCTTTGTTGTGTGTTCCCTTAGGATTATATTTAGCACCCTTCACGCTTCTTGAGAATGTTGGGATCATGTGGTACAGTTCCGTCGTGCACAATTTTTAGATTCGGAAGGGTTAAAAAAGTTATGTGTGCGTGTAAGCAGCTTTCTTGTGGACTGTCACTTTGTAGATTTGCTGATAGTTAACGTTTATTTTTACGGAATGATATTTTCTTCACATTATTTGTGTGGCTATGATGATTTGGTGACCTGCTGAGTTGTTTTAGGGATGGCTAATACTGGATGGCATAAAATGCAACCATCTTTAGCAACTGATGTGATATCTGAGCCTAAGCAATTTGAGTAAAAACTATATACAAATAAATGCCATTTCTGACTATTGCAATGATGTTTTTAAATTGTAAACTATGTTGTCTGGCTATGATGAATTCTACCGTACCAAACATTGGATGGTAAATAATGCAACCGTGTTTTGTGGCTAATACGCTATCTGAGCTAACACATAAAGATATTTAGTCTAAATAGCAGTTATGGCTCCTAAGTTTCACTTCTATAAATGTTATATGGTATAATATAATGTATGCAAATGCAACATTGTTGTGTTTTTTTTACACATGTTTGGAAGGTGACAATGCGCTTAGATTGGCGTGTGAACAACGTGTTATGCTTTCTTTTTGGCAGAAATGATTAACAAGGTGTATAACATGCAATTAACCCTCGGCGTAAAACATACTAAAAAACAGCGAGAACCGTAAAGCGTTTCTTTTGTTTGGAGGGGTTTAAAATCACGACGACTCGAATGTTGGCGTGACAATTTACTTGGTTTGCAGCCATGGCGGGTCAATTTGCTTTTTTTAAATTATCTGCAGACCTGAGCGCTGAAGAGAAAGCAAACAGTGAGGAATCTCATGGTTGGACTGTGAAAACTGAAACATCGGCTTATGTGTTTTCCAAGGATTCATGCAAACTAGATATCATGATTGGCGTTTGATTAGCATTTTGATAACTAAAGTATAAAACATTCAAAGATTCATAAACATAAAAAGAAAAGTAAGCTTGATTTTTAAGGAGGATTTGTAGTTTATGGACAAAGAGTTCACCATTTTGATTACTCCACCGATAACTTTGCCTTAGTCATGATCTTTAAGAAACTACTATTAACAATCCGATCAACCGGTTATAGATCACAATAGAGGAAAACCTACAAACATACAATTAAAAAAGTTTGCACCCAATAGTGGTTCAACTGAGGTTAGCATGAAACATTCCTAAGTTGAACATTATTGGGTCTTGAAATAAGACACTAAGTGTCTCGATACTAAAACTCGAAAACATAGACCAATGATTTTTTTGAAAATTACTTTGGTTGTTTGTTGGAGGTCTTTGATTGTATGAGGTTGAAGGTCTCTTAGAAGTGGTTTTATAAGTTTTTAAAAATCCAATACCTTCGTTATCCTGGGACAATTATTTTTTACATAACATTTCATCTAGAATAACACTACTCTTTTTAAATTTTGAAAAACTTGGAGCTTCATCTTGTAGCTTGGACATATTTTCTTTCAAAAAGTCAACCACATGTGTAAGTTTTTCACAACTTAAGCATGGTTCAACAACCTCTTTGGTTTTAGCAACTTTTCTTGCCTCAATCTCAAGTTCAAGCTCCTTGGCTTTGTTAATTAGTTTACTTATTTCTTGTTGCAAAATATGTCTTTATCTAATTAAGGCTCTAATTTCCTTAATAAAATATTTGTTTGTCTCGATAAGTTTACAATTTTCATTTTAAAAATCATCAATATTTAAAGTTGTATTTAAATGAGAATAGTTTAGATGTGCCTCTTTAGATCCGATTGCCATGATAGATGATTTGTTCCTTTCTTCATGCTCTCTTTCATCTCTATCGCTCCATGTGCTCTCACAAAATGTCTTGGGATCTTTCTTGTGATAATATCCATAATCATTTATATCATCCCCCAATATACCAAGGTTCTCTTGAGCCATGGATCTATACTCAACTTTTCCAAAAATTGACGTTGGTTTTTCAAATTTTTGAAAAAGAAGTTTTCGCTTTAAAACGCCTTCCGAAAAGGGTTTTAACATTTGAAAACTTGAGTATCCTGCTCTGATACCATTTGTAGAATCATAGAGAGGGGTGAATATGGTATTTTAGATTAATTTGAAGTTTAAAAACTTCTTGTCTCAAAGAGCAAAAGAGTGGATATGCACAAAAACAATCACAACCACAATATAGAGAGAGTATATAGATAGATAGACACCACGATTTATACTAGTTCGAGATGATAGGTTAATACCATCCATAAGTCCAGTTGTGTATCCATAACACTGATACTATTACTAAGTATAATCCTTATGGTGGACTATAATCCGTTACAACTTCACTCAACCGATATGCACCAAGATCAGTGCTCACTAAGAAGAGCTACTCCCAACGGTATTCCACCCTCGGAAATCACCCACAATAATCTCGTGATTCAACTTAACCACAAAAACCACTAAGAACTTCCCCCGGAATTATCAACCCCGAACTAAACCTTCCCCGGGCTAGGCTTGATCACCAAGATATAAGGCTTGATTACGCCCTTACTTATGCTCAACCCGGATAAGACTTCAAATGAATATAAGTGTATGTATTTGTTTGAGATAATCTAACGTATCCTAGATACTTGATTCTAATAGAAAGGGTATAGAGAAGAAGACCCTCGATACAATTTAAAAGAGTAGATTAAGTTCTTGAGAATATCTTTTGCGGAATTAAGTGTTCTTTCAATAGACAAAAAGAAGAGAAGTTAGGACACAATAAGATAGTAGACTTAGAGGGAAGAGAGAAAGAATGTTTCGCAAGAGGTGAGAATGCAAAAGAAAATAGGTGGGTATTTATTGACAAACCAACAAAACCAAGAAAAATCACAACAACCCGATGCGTTGGCCCGCCATCCAGCTTCAGCCGCGACATGGATTTTCTTGGTGTTTCTTTTGATTTTACTAATGAGCCCAACTCTTGCTAAACCCCAAGTACACTTCACCTTTGACCTTTCAAATATCATTCAAACACTCAAATGTCTGATAAGGTCAACCAACTCATTTAGCCAAGGATTTGAAGATTAAAATATTTAGTGAAGTGATGTAACTAGATAGTTGGGGTTTAGTCTAATTTCAAAAAGAAAGAGAAGAACCATGAGACATTGGATGTTGGGTAATATCTTGCCTCCCAAATTTCAAATTCAAATTTCAAATTCAAAAACTAGTTTTTGAAGATGAGTCGTATGTTGTGAGGGGGAAGTGTGTGTAAGAAGCATTGCCATAGAAGAGGAGACAAGAACAATATAATATTTGTGTGAGTTAGATGATTGCGAGAGGGGGTTTGTGTGAAGCAAGTGTGTAAGAATTTTTAAGATTGTGAGTTGAAGGAGGGAACACCACAAGTTTGAATTTGAAGAGTATTGAGGAAGTTTGAGTGTAAGGGAGGTGTTATGTAAATTAAAAAATGAAAGAGTTATGTACATGTGTGGCATTTTGTATGTGTATGTGTGGTGATTTCAAATTCAAAATTTGAATGAAGAGTGTGTGGGGAGATTGTAGGTATATAGGTATGTAAGAAGGTGATGTGGTTTGTTCAAGAACACATATGAAGAAGAAACGTATGTGTAGTAAGAATGAAGAAGAGAGTAGTGATGCGGCCAATTCCAAGATGTAGGAAAACTTGGGGGCTAAGGGTGATCATGTGTTTGATTTCTGATGGTGGAGAATGTTATCAGTGTACTGTGAGGAAGAAGAGAATTTCTGGTGGCATTGTATGGAATGAAGAAGACAATAAGAATGTGTAGTAGATTGTGTTGGGCAGTAGGGAACAAGAATGTAAGGATGTGTAATTGGTGTAAGCGAATGTAAGAGGATGTTTGTGGTGGAGAAGTAAGCACATTCAAAGGATGTTTATACTTTAAGAATTAAAACTCAAGTATTCAAACTTGATTATCCTTAGTTAAGCAATAATTAAATCATTCACTAGCCATCTTGATGCAAGTAAGATAAGTTCTTTGCATCAAGGTAAAAACAATATTCAATAAATGAGAAATTTGCATTTACGCAAAGTGACCTTAGCTTAAATGACCAATAATGGAGGAAACCGTTACGTGATTAGTAAAGATAAACGCAAGGATTATGGTCACTTGCATACTTTCTTTTGAAGTTCTAGTGAAAGTATAAGTCTCATAGGTTTGAACAAAAACATTTTGCCTTGGCTAGAGGCTTTAAAAACAAATTTTGAGTTGCGGTTTGCTAAAACGGGAAGACTTGTTATGGGCATCTCTCTAAGTCTAAATCTTAATGCTAGTTTACCTAACATCTTAAATATCATGTACAAACCTGTATTGAAAAAAGCACCTTAGTCAGGTAAGAGGAGATGCGATTATGAAAATTCGAAGACACAAAAGTTCTCCACTTGCGCGTTGGTCCGCGCGTTGGTCCACGCGCTGGCGCGGGGCCAGCTTTGTGTGTTTTCGGTTTTTGGCTATCTCTTGTAATATCATGTGTTCTGAATCTATATTTGTCATCATTAAAATATAACGGAAGCTTTGGTCATCATCGCACCAACAAAGTCTTTGGATATGTTTGGCACGGAGCGGTGAGCAATAAGTATTTTAGTTTTCAGTAGTCGTTTGCCAAATGAGTAATGAGCTTTGTTATTTTTTAAAAATGCTCATTTTTGTAATGTTTCTTTAAGAAGCAGCGATGGATGAGCTGTAGCTACTGCTCATAGCTCACTGCTACTTTAAACAAACACATGCAATTAGTAAAAAAAGAAATAAAAGATTGTTTTTAGTGTAAATAGTAATTCATACTCTAATTTCTTTTGGTACACAAATAAAGCAAATAACAAGAAAAATAATTTGTGAAACCTTTTTTCCATATGTTTTACTTATTTAGAACGGTTGTCATGTATCTATTTAAAAGAACCCATTTATTACAACGGTTTAAAACCGCTCCAAATATTCACCCCGTGAAGAACCAACCTTCTTCTTACAAAGGACTTCTTTTCTAATAAGCACGAAATACAAGACATTGAAAAGGTCCTCATTAGTGAAAAAAATAAATAAACAAAAAAAGTTACAACACTTTAGGCTGGTCCCAATCGTGACTTGGAATGACCTGCGTCGTCACACACGCAACTTTTCTCTCCAATGACAGTATATACGACTCGGATGCCACAATCGATAATCCAAGTTTTTGTTTTTGTTTTTTTTTTTTTTTTTTTTAATTCAAACATTTTTAACATTAAATTTAAATTAATTAAAATTAAAAAACATTACAATACGAAAAAAAAAAAAAAAAAATATTACAATACGAAATTAAAAACAAATATTACAATACGAAATTAAAATAAACACTTACAATAATTAAACTAATAATCTAAATTGTAGTGTGCTTCGATTGTTGCTTGACTTTCATCAATTCTTCTAGTTGTCGGCGGTCAATTTTGGGTCGATTGGGGTGTTGTAGAAGATTATGTCGGACTGCTTTGATAGCCTCATGAGCTCAAGTTTCTCTTTTTATCTCGAGCTCTTTTCCCTCAACCGTAACCAAGTATCTTCTAAACTCTCCTTATTCTTACCTTTCTCCCCCTTTGACTTCTTGGTCTTCAAGAAAGTTTTGTAACGATTGTACAAATGATTCGATGGAACATCATCATCATGAGAGGAGGAGGATGGTTTCTTCCTTGCTTTGTCACGACCAACCGGTCGTGATTCTCTAGTCCCTTCCTCATCAGAATCATCAACATCTTGGACATCGAAAGGATCACGAGCTTGGGTTGAACCAGAGGTAGTGGTAGAACCCTTTGTTCTGGGCGTTTCCTCTCGCCGAGTTTTGAAGTGTCGTCTATATCATTCTCACCGCTTCCATGGTTATTCTTGATATTCTCCATGATAGCACAATAATTACCAACCATATTACGAATCCCAATCTTTAATTTGGTAGTGATGGAGTCATAGGTTCGGTCTGAGCCAGTTTCTTTTTTTAAAGTAGTCTATCACTAACTCCCAAAACTTGAAGCGGTTCTGGGCGTTTCCTCTCGCCGAGTTTTCCAACACATAAACCCAAGCTTTACAAAGCGCGACCTCTTCCGCCTTTGTCCATGCTTCAACGTGCTTCTTGGCTTTCCCCTTGCTTGTTTCGGGCTTCTTGCCTTTGTCCTTGGCCTTTGAAGCACGTCTTGATGGTCGCTTTGGTTTGATGGGGACATTTCTTCGGTGAAGCGGTTTTCATCATCAGAATCTTCAAGGGGAATGGTATCATGGAACGAACCGTGGTGCGAACCGTGACCCCAAACCTTGGCCCATCGAAGCATCTTGACTTTGGTAGTTTTGTGTATTATACTCCGGCAAATAATCTTCCAAATTCATGTCAAGATTAGTACTTTGAATCGGGGAATAAGGTTGATACGGTTGAGAAGGATAAATGAAGTCCATGTTTGGATGGTACGACGACCCACTAGGTCCTTGCCGGTAATCGGGGTAAGGACGTTGCAGTGGGACAAAAGGACGGTTAACATAAAACGGGTTTTGGTTTTGATTTGGTTGGGCTAGTTTTGATTGATAATCAAAACTTTGACGAAAGCGAATAGGCGGTTTTGTTGTGGTGATATCACGGTTAACTCAAGTTGTTTTCCCGAGAAATTTATATTCGGGGCATTTTGGGGTAGTCGTGATAGTCGGTTTTTTATTGTGGGATATTTTTCTTTTACATTTTGAAGTTGGATAAGAATTAGATTCAAATGAATATAGATGAGAAATGGTGAGTGGTGAATTGTGTTTGAGGTGAAGTTGGTATTTATAAAGTGGTAAAATTGTTTTAAAAAAAAGTTTTTTTTAGTTTAAATGACCAAACGGTCAAAATTTTAAAACTATTTTGAATTTAGCCCAAACGGGCAAATTTGGTTGGAAATTGTGGGCAATAACTTCGGTCGTAAATTAGCTCGATGTCCCCAATTTGGCCACTATGCCCGATGTGGCAACCGAGCACCACAACCCACACGACCGATGTCAACGTCGGTTGAGGGTGTGTTTTTTCATTGCCCAACCGATGTTGGGGGTACGATTGGGACCAGCCTTATGGTTCAATACTGATTTATTTCAATAAATACTTTAGGTACTAAACTTAGCTTTTATACCACTTGTTGGTAATTAAATGAATGAAACAAACAAATAAAATTCGACAAATGAAGTGGAAGCTTTATTCAAAATTATCAAACCATATACAAACTTAGTTCAAAGGTACCAACTACAAAATTCTAATCAAAGGTACAAATAATTTCGCAATTGATTTTGAGGACAAGATATGACGAAATGCAATGTGGTGTTCTTAATGTACGTGTGAGTGAAATTGCTATTGTTTTCTTTCGCCATATGATTTATAGTGGCTTTTTTTTTCATCAGCTAGTGTTTCAGGCTTTCAACTGTGTCTGTGCCCCTTTGTTGCCGTCTTCAATTGCCTTCTATGTGGCAACTTTGGTTTTTGGGTAGATATCATCCATCTTCTTCGTTGTTTTGTCTTCACGTTTAAAGTAGTATCGGGTTAGTTCATGGTAGTTCCTATAGTATATAGATTTGAGTGTATGTAACTTTTTTAGTAATTGTTTATGTCGAAATTGTCAGTTCGATTCTCATATTGTATTCAGTTTCATTTCCAATATATTTCTTTGATTTTTCAGAAAAGAAAAAAAATCGTCGCTGGTTGGTAGGGTTTGGTAAAGACATAACGACATACTGTTATGAAAAGAGAGAATTACCTTGTAAAGAGACTACCACAGTACACACTCAAGCTCCTAACACCTCATCTACAAGTCATTCAGTACAAAATGTTCACAGCTACAAAACAAGTCAACACAAGATGAAGCTTATGCTTGATACAAGTTTAGTTCTATGTTACATGATGTGAGAATGTATTGTACATGTAAATAAGTCCAGATTCATAGCATATGTAGAGTAGTTGTCAAGGTAGTTAGTAGTAGTTTACATGTTGTATATATACTCTTCTTTTTCATTCTGTAAGATAACTTTTGATAACAGAAATACAAAGTTCTCCTTCCTCCCAAACTAAGTTCTCCTTCCTCCCAAACTTTATCATGGTATCAGAGCAATATCCTGCTCCACCATTACAACCACCACATTCCGCCATAACAAACCACCATAACTAACTCCGGCCACCGTAACAAACCACCATAACTAACTCAGGCCACCGTAACAAACTACAACCACCACTTTTCACCATCAATCTTGATCAAATCATAAAGATTTCTGATCACAACAGCAAGGAGAACACATCTATCATATCAAAACATAACAATCATCAACTTTCACAATCAAACCGAACAAATCCATCAAAACAGCTTATAATCATCAAGAATAGTTACAATCATCTCACGTTGATTCATCATCAATAATGCCTCAAAATAGTGATTCAAGCACTTCCAACACAAACACTAATAACACCATGGATGATCTTACCTCACCAAACCATCCATTGTACTTTCATCCTCAAGATCATCCTGGCATGATTCTCATCTCAAGAAAACTAACGAGTTGAGAAAACTTGAGTTCTTGGCACGGATCCATGACTATTGCAGAATGCCGAAACAAGCTCAAACTAGTTAATGGTGAATTTGAGGAACGACATAACATCTCCAATAAGGCCTAGCGGGAAAGAGCTAATGATATGATCATTTCTTGGGTACTTAACACATTTCGGATCAAATTGGTAATAATCTCAACTTTGTACACTCTGCACATTCACTATGGCATCAAGCGCATGATCACTACTCACGATAGATGGACACATAATTTATCAACTCACTAACGAGATAGTTCATGAAACAAATGAATAGTTCATTTGAAGTGTACTATCATAAACTCAAAGGTCTATGGGATGAATTAGATGCTTTAGAGGCTCCCTATAAGCATGCACATGCAAGTGTGTTTGTGAAAATGGTAAAACAAATGGAGAAAGGGATCAAAGAAAGAGACTCATTCGGTTTCTAATGGGATTAGATGAAAGTTACACTAACATCGAGGTCAAATCCTATTACTACAACCCTTACCCTTAGTGGCCAAAGCTTATAGTATGCTTAGACAGGAAGAAAAGCAAGAGAAGCCCCAAAATGCACATCACTACACCTCTCTTTGCCACGAACACTTACAAAGGCAACAATTATGATCCAACAAGAAACACCGAAATCAAAACTCACAATCTCATACCCAACCACAAACAAGGAAAAGCACTTTCAAACTGGAGTTATCTGTGGAAATTGTGGAAAGAGGTCATACCAAAGAAGAATGTTACAAACTTGTGGCTTATCCAATTGGCCATCCCTACACAATAAGTATCAACCACCACAAAGGAGACAACCAAACCAGTCACAATACAAGCCAAGGACAGTCAACATGGCAATGACAAATGAAAACACTCCAGTTGAGACTACCTCAGTTGACACTCAAAACCTCATGAACCTGCCACCAGAGTACTCAGTGACTGCAAGGATGGATCAGTTACAAAATCAACTCAATCAGGTGCTTTTGATGATGCAGAATAATGCAGAGACCTCTACTTCTGGATCTCACAACTTCATGGCAGGTAAACCCAAAAGAATCATTGCTCATTACATTTTTGGTTATAAGGAAATTTGGATAATAGATAGTGGGGCAACTGATCACATATGCATTTCACTCACACTCATGCACAACATAATCACTTGCATAACACCTATTATTGTTCACTTACCCAATGGTCAAACAGCTCAAGTCACAAATATTGGTTCAGTCACCTTACAACCAAACATCATCTTGCACAATGTCTTTACATACCCACCTTCACAAACAACCTCATCTCGATCGAGAAGATACTTCAACACACCTCAAATCAATCACATTTACTTACAACACTTGTGTTTTCCAGGCCATGATGGATCTCAAACTCATGGATTACTCGGTGGTGATCTTTATGTTCTACCTTCTTCTACACTTGTGAATACCACCACTCAACCTCAGATCAAAAGCATTTTCCTCTGTACATACAAACAATTTTTCACTTTGGCATGCTAGATTGGGACACCCATCTTCTCAAGTTCTCAAGACCATCAAGCAATTGTCTTTCAGTAAAGCAACCTCAGATCACAATTGTACAATTTGTCCATTATCAAAACACCATGCTTTACCTTTTAATTCTAGTTCATCACATGCTGATTCAATGTTCAAACTCATTCATGTTGATGTATGGGGTCCTTACCACCATTGTACAATGAATAAATGCAAACTATTTCTCACAATTGTTGATGACTTTTCAAGAGCCACATGGACATATTTAATTCCAACCAAACATCATGCTATCTCAACTATAAAACACTTTCATGCTTATGTCAAAACACGGTTTCACACTTCAATTCAAACACTCGAAGTGACAATGGCGCGTAATTTGTTAATTCAACTCTCTTTGAATTTTTCAATGATAACGGTATCATTCACCAAACCTCTTGCCCATACACACCACAACAAAACTCGAGTTGAAAGGAAACACAAACATCTCTTAGGGGTTGCTAGATCTCTCCAATTCGGCCAATTCCCAAAACATCTATGGGGTTCTGTATTCTCTTTGCAACCTATCTCATTAATGGACTCCCTCACCCATTCTACAAAACAAAAGCCCCTATGAGCTCATTTACAACACACCACCCCACTTGATCATCTCGAACCATTGGTCGCAGAGCTTATGCTCATCACCACACTTTGACAAATTTCATCCAAGATCAATTCCTACTATCTTATTGGGCTATCCTCAAAATCAAAAGGTTACTTGCTTTATGATCCTCTACCACCAAAATTATTACCGGCAGACATGTAACATTTGATGAAAACTCTTATCCATTTCACAACAACTTCCCTGCACCATCTCCAAACACCATCACCCAACCTTCACCATTCATCATTAACCAACCAGTCCTCACACTCACCATATCCACAATACCAACTACATCATCATCTACACGGTGAACCAACATCCTCAACACACACCGAACCAATATCACCAACACACCTGAACCAATATCACCAACACACACTCAACCAATACCACCAACACCCATCGAACCAACACACTCAACACACACCGAACCACCATCCCAATACACCTTAACTCGATCACCGAACCACCACCATCTCTCGAACCACCACCATCAATTCCACCACCTCCATCACACGAACTTCTACAAGAACCAAAACCAAACCAGTCGAACTTTACGATTATCATTATAAACTTCCACTATCTCTCCAAACATCACCACTCCAACTTCCTTAATTATTCAAACTTAAAACCAAATCATCGCACTTCATTAATTGCATTGACCGTCGGTTGAACCACATTCTTATGTCCAAGCTTCCAAAGATCCAAAATGGATTGAAGCCATGGACAAAGAAATCTGGCACTTGAACAAAACAAAACTTGGGTACCACTTTACTTCCACTGGCAAATCTTCTATTGGTAGTAAATGGGTATCTAATCAAGTATCATGCGGATGGCAAAGTTGAAAGATATAAGGCAAGACTAGTTGCTAAAGGGTATCATCCAAAAGAAGGCATTGACTACAAGGAAACTTATGCACTGTGGCCAAGATGGTTCTTGTGAGAACCCTTCTAGTCGTGGCGATCACATCTAATTGGCACATTGAGCAGTTGGATATCAATAATGCTTTTCTCCATGGGGACTTGAATGAAGAAGTGTACATATCGGTTCCACAAGGCTACTCACACAAGTTTCCACCTAACACTGCTCGCAAACTAACCAAATCCCTATATGGTCTTAAACAAGCTAATAGGCGGTGGTTTGAAAAACTCACTACTTTCCTCCTCACCCAAGGATTCAAACAAAGTTTTGCAGACACTTCCTTGTTCACCATCAACAAAATGGTTCCCAAACTTCTATCCTAATTTATGTTGATGACATCCTACTAACTGGAGATGACAAAACATACATTGATCACATCAAACAGTTGCTTCATCAGACTTTTAGCATCAAGGATTTGGGACCCCTACACTACTATCTGGGCATTGAGTTTCTGAGGAATTCCACTGGTTTAGCCATGACACAAAGGAAGTATACTTTGGATCTTCTCAAGCTTGCTGATGTTCTTGACTCTAAACCATGTGCTACACCCATGGAACCCAACACCAAATTAAACCTCACTGATGGCACCCCCATTAGTGACCCATCTTTGTCTGAACTTTAGTTGGTAAATTAATTTACCTTACAATTACAAGACCGGACATCTCCTTTCTCGCACACTCTCTCGATCGAGTTCCTTAAAGATCCTAGAACACCTCACATGAAAGCCCTTATCGTAGTACTCGATATCTTAAACTTTGTCCGTGCCAAGGTTTATTCTTCTCTCTACCAACTCTCTTAACTTGCTCACCCACCGTGATAGTGATTGGGCGATTGTTCTTTCTCAAGAAAGTCGGTTTCGAGGATATGGTATTTTCCTAGGCTCTAGTCTCATTTCTTGGCAATCTAAGAAACAAGGTGTTGTGTCAAGATCCTCAGCGGAGGCGGTATAGGGCTTTAGCAGATAACTCATGTGAAATAAGTTGGGTCACTTGCCTTCTCAAAGATCCGCAAATACATGTACCTACCCCTGTTTCCCATTTGTGTGACAATGCATCTACAATTGCTTTAGCCTCCAATCCGATTACATCATGCTAGGACAAAGCACATTGAGATTGATTGTCACTTTGTCGTAAACAAGATAAAAAGTGGTGAGATTCTACCTTCATTTGTCCCTTCCAAATCTCAAGTGGCGTACATTTTCACCAAAGGTCTTAGCAGAGCTCTACATTACATTGCCTCTCCAAGTTGGGCATATGTAATCCTTACTCTATGCCAACTTGTGGGGATAAAGAGACTACCACAAGACACACTCAAGCTCCTAACACCTCATCTACAAGTCATTCAAGACAAAATGTTCACGACTACAAAACAAGTCAACACAAGATGAAGCTTATGCTTGATACAAGTTTAGTTCTATGTTACATGATGTGAGAATGTATTGTACATGTAAATAAGTCCGATTCATAGCATATGTAGAGTAGTTGTCAAGGTAGTTAGTAGTAGTCTACATGTTGTATATATACTCTTCTTTTTCATTCTGTAAGATAACTTTTGATAACAGAAATACAAAGTTCTCCTTCCTCCCAAACTAAGTTCTCCTTCCTCCCAAACTTTATCACCTTGACTTGGTGATGTCAATGGTAAAAGTTGAGGTAAACGTTATTAAAGCCTTTGAAATATTGGTAATTACAATTTGAAACTACAACGGAAGGAAATTGATTTGGAGGTATTGCCATGGCTAAATTTATAGTAAAATCATTTAACTTATTTTAAGATACTGGTAAGATTTACGTACAAAATTACTGTTTGTAGTTGCGAAGTTTCAATATGTTCCAATAAATGCAACATGCAGTAGTATTTTTCTAGAGAGTGAGGTGTCTATTTTACCAAACTGTTTGTTAACACTTATCACTCCATCCTATATCAAAATATAGCTTTTACGTGACAAGACTAATCATCTTGTTACTCTTTTCATTTCGATTAACTGGCAATGTTTTGCATGATAATAAGATACCATTATTAACCTAATACAATCAATTACAACCATCAATTTAATTGTACTAATCACGACGAATCGATTACTCGCTTTGACATGAACCTTTTTATTTGAAAAGTAATGTCTTGCAAATTTCTAGACTTCAAAAAGATAGTTAAGATTTTCATACATTTCAAACAAGCGAGTATAATCATGTGTTGGCTTATACATCTAGTAATTGCTTAATATGTATGGCACGTCAACAAATCTTCTTATGTGTTATTGTAACATTTATTGTTAATATGGAAGGTCTCAAGCTTAATTTTCGCAAGATGCAAACCAACCATTAAGTGGTTAATTTGACCTCTTGAAAAAAGAGGGCTTTTCCGTTCGATCATGTGTGACGGTGGATTCAAACCATGTGGATTAATCAAGCCAAAAAGCCAGAGACCACAAGGAAAAAGCTTGTGTTGTTAATATGGTATGTGCCTTCTCGTGTATGAATCAGCTTTAATTTAGTGAACAAATTAACTCCCTAAATTTGTAATAACAAATACTCCGTAAATTTTATCGATATTTAGTTAAACCAAATAAACTAAATCTTAAATCTCCGGACTAGACGTGTCAATGTCAACCATAAATTCGAAAAGAAAAAACTAGTACTCCATCATGTGAATACGTATATATATGATCACCAACAAGACTGAAAGAGACAAGAAAAAAGTAAGAAAGGCCAAACACTTCTAATGGTCACAATTTCTTTTCTTGGAGTTTTTGTGTCAGTACGAGTGAGCGAGAACTAGCCAAGTTAATTGCTGTTCTGAAAAGATAGGTAAAGGTAATTGAAAAGATTATTCCTCAATAATTGTACTTTTGGGACCAAATTCGCAACAAAAACCTACCATCTACCTTATCAATTGAGATATCAATATCAATTAGACATCATTCAAGCATAGGTTTATAACATAGTGAAATGAGACACTGGTCTTTAAACAAATACTACATATGTTTCCCTACTAATGCCCATCGGTCACATTATTTATGTATCCATGAACACACATTATACATCATGGTATGCATATGTATATATATATATATATATATGTAAATATACTATTGAAGTTTCGGAAACAAGGTGTCCTTCTCTCAAAAGCGTCCTAAAAAATATCTCATATTTAACAACATCAAGGTTTCGGCCTTCATTTGGATATCTAGCATGAATAAGATAGTGTCTCCCAGTTGGTTAGAGCGGCTATGTAATTCATTTTCCCTAAAGTAATTTTTCTTTTCTAACTCCTTGTTAGTTTAATGAAATCCGTTGTTAAAAAAAAAAAAAAAAAAAAATGACGACAAAACCCTAGTTTCATGCACCCTTTGTAAATGCTTAGAGCATCTCCAATCCATTCAATCATTTTGAGTATAATACAATGACACATGTGCATACAATATATTTACATTACTCTTTCACAACCCATTGAACCCATTTCTAAAGTTTATAGAGAGAGAAACAAGAAGGTTTTCTTAGAAAACTAATAAGTATGAAATAAAAAGGTCCACAATTGAAGTTTAAATATGGTGCAAACAGAGAAGAACTCATATTACACCCACTATCCTTACAATGGAATTGAATGATGAGTTGCCATCTAAACCATTTCATTGAATTATGCCACATCACCCCATTGTGGATGGCCTTAGTGACTTTTTCAATGGACCCTTTGTGGATGCATGCTGACTCTTTCACAAAAAATTAGCATCAAACACTCAGTACATGTATAAGAACATTCGAAATTGTGATTGAACCCATAACCTATTCCCTTAGAAGGCATGGTATGGGGAAGAATCACACGCCATTGGTACCAAAATAGAACGAATAACACGTTATTATCATACAGGCCAACATGTCATTGATCTGCCATTGGGCTTTTAGCCATTGCAATGCCTTACACCATTTGCCTTTTTTTTTTTTTTGGAATGAGTGGGTATATTTTGTGGGACTTGGCATTGTGTGACACACCGATAACACGTTATGATACCATGCATCCTTATATGGAGTAGTTGGTAATATTTCTCATGTATAAAGTTGGTAGTTCATGTTAATTATTTTATATATATAAAAAAAGGTTGCTAATTTGAGGGTGTACTTCTATGTGTTACTAGTCATGCAATTTATAGAAGTCCACATACAAATTTATTTATACTTTCTGGTGTTTATTTGTTGGAGGCATAATACGATCAAACTATCATCTAAAAATCGAAGGAATAAGATATTCTAAAAGTTTGCTCAAAAAAAAAAGATATTCTAAAAGTTGTTTTATTCAAAAAGCAAACTGATTTTTAATTGTAGTCTATCAAACAAAACTGTGATCCACATAAATCTTCCTTCAATTAGTGGCTAATTGGGAAACAAATTTGATTGCTATACAGACAATTCTTACATGACAACCACCCAGCCCTTAAAAACAAGACATTTATCGGGTATGCATATTTCTCACGATCTAAAACACCCCACAAACAAAACAGTTGTCGGATATACTTGTTATCATGATCTAATTACCATATATGTAAGACATTTGTCACATATGTGTCTTAGTCGATGTACGAAAAAAAGAACCCTTTTTATATATGTTAATGATGATGTATAGATAAATGTATATGTATCTGGAAGTTATTGAAGTTCTGATGGAGATATAGCTTAATTGTTTGGGTGAGAGTCTTCGAAAGGACCGATGTGAAAGTAAAAAATGTTTTGCACAATTAATACTCTTATGTGAAACATTAACGACCGATGTGAAAGTATGTGTTTTGATGTTGTTGTCCAAATGACTACTTCAATCATATGGAGATTTGGATTTAAAAGCCAGATATGCTTCTACCCAAAACCATCTAGAAACTACACATTTCGTGGATATGTTAAACTTAAAGTGCTATTGAACTCTGCAATTCCCCATAGGAACAAAAAAATAAACTCGGTTTCGATTGATTGGCTAATTGATCCTAAATCATATTTTATGAAACTTTAATTCTTTTGTAATTTGTTACTAGTTCTTGCTAGTTTTATTTTTAATAAATTTTTTGATCAAAAGAAAACAATATTTGCTCTTAGAAGGTGGACAATAGCTCCCGGGGTCAGGATGTTTTCGTCAATCTACATCTTTTCGTGGAATTTGCTCTTAGAAGAGTAATGTTACTATTAATTTCAACGGAATATATTTTAAAAAATCAACGGGCATGGTATTTAAAAGAATTGGAAAAGCAATGAAGGATTTAGAAAAGAAAAAAAATGAAAAAAAAATAATAATAAAAAAAATAATAAAAGGCTTGTAAGGCTACCCCCAATAATAACCTTCAACAACCCACATTTTTCCTAACACATCAGCTTTCTCTCTCTTACAACCTACAAACAACCTTTTAGCCACAGTAAGACGACCGACATCTATTTTTATTTTATTTTTTTAACAACTTTTTAATAACAAAATTAAAATTCATTACTAATAATTAAAAACTTAGATTAATAATCTAAGTTCTAGTACTCCTTGATTATCCACTTTGATTCATGAAGAAAAAAAATGAAGTAATCAAAAGTAACATTAATAAATGTATGACGAAGCAAAAATAAATATAGCCTAATACAAAAGTTACTAGTTATAACCAAAAGTGACATTACTATTTATATACAAAAGTAATATTTAATGAAGCCTATGCATGCATTTTTTATCATAAATGACAAGAATAATAACTGCATAACCTATTGTATCACTCGGTTGGAGGGGCAACCCATTTCCCATTTAACCTACATCAACCCTCATCTCCACAGCAAGGGCAACCTCCACCAACCTACTTCAACCCACACTCAACCTATCTTATTGTGGGTAGCCTAAAAGTGGTGTAGCAACAAACGGGTGAGCCCAAAGATAATTATAGGTAACGTTATGAGCCTTATGTATTAGAAGTTTGTAATGGGCTAATGTAGTAAGTACTAAAGCCTGTTAAAGTGAAAGTATAAAATAGTGCTAACTGCCCAATTGAAATTTTATATAACTCATTCATCCAAAACCAACTCAACTCTTGTTATTTTTTACATATGATTCATCCAAATTTGTCATTTATAAACAGATTATTTGTAAAAGAATTTCTATGGGTGATTGTCTATGTCATTTGGAGGCAGGCTGTGTAATTCACATTCATAATATAGTTTTTTCAAGAAATACTTATATGTTAAAGAGCCAATGAAAATAAACATTGTCTTAAAATACAGTAGTTGTTTACAGTTATAAACACAGTTTAATAAGGACAGTTGATATGCACACCATCAAATAGATTGTTAAAATACAGTTATAAACACAGTTTAATAAGGACACTTGATATGCACACCATCAAATAAATGATATGCATACCATAAATTCGTTTCACACTAGTGATGACACATATAAAAAGACGTTCACAATCTCTTTCCACAAACACTTCCCAAAAGTAAATGATTTTGATAAATAAAGTTTGTATTGATTGAAATAAAGGTTAAAGTAATAAAATTTGAATTAAAATAAAATAAGCCTCTAAAAATGTAAAAACTAAAACTAAAAATACAACACAACATATACATAATTGTGGTAAAAGATATTTAAATTTAAAAATAAAGGTGATTAATTAGTTAAGAAGGCGTATGTCACACCAATTATCGGAAATTTCATCACTTTTTGTTATTTTTAGTTAGAGTACACGTCATCGACAATGATAACCTTATCTTAATTTTTTTGTGAATATCACTTTATATTTAAGTAAGATATATTCCGTATTCACTACAAGCTACTTTTTAAAGAAATTACAGTTTTACCGTCTACTAGTTAGTTATTTTAGTATTTTACATATTTTAATTAAGTTTTATAGTTTCGCTTTCTAATTGAAGGCATCTTCGTAAACTTGATCTATAAACAAACCAGTTATTCACTAGAAAAAAAAATACTATATTTTTTATTATATATATACAATCCGAATAATCTTGACTGGTACAGTAACTAGTCAGTATTTAAATGCAGTGTAAGAAATACAAAATCTACTAACCATTACCAAATCAAAGTTAATACGAAGTTATGAATTTGTATTTAATGTTGGGTATAGGGGTCAGAGCTGTGGGTCTAAGCCCATTCAGTGGATTGGTTGTATCGGCCCAATTCACTAGACAAGACATCTGACCAAACCTGAATATCTGTTCCTCTAAACTAGGTGTCTCAAAAACAACATTTAAACCACCTTGACTTATCAGTTATGAGTTATCACCTTCTTGCATAAACCTGGATGGCCACAATATAACATTTTTCAACATTTTGATGATATATGTGTATGCTATCTTTGCTTTTACGAACAATGTTATGACATGCACAATTTGAATGCTT
This sequence comes from Chrysanthemum lavandulifolium, assembly GCA_022545495.1. NCBI lineage: Eukaryota > Viridiplantae > Streptophyta > Magnoliopsida > Asterales > Asteraceae > Chrysanthemum > Chrysanthemum lavandulifolium. The sequence continues at coordinate 146,997,151 of CM040242.1, forward strand.
GGAACGAATGGCTCGTATTTAAAAATTTAATCCGCGCACCTAAGATAGTACATTGTACTTATGTGAAAAACAACATGTTCCATTCTAATATCTCATACAAATCCTATCTTTTTTTTTGGCAAGTAAACAAAATAAATAGATTTACAAATTCATTATTTGACATTAAACGAAATAAGCACATGAATTGCCTTATGCCTGTCCAGAAGAAGCAAACTTTTTTTTTTTTTTTTTTGAACTTGCTGTTTCATGAGAACTAGTGTTTACTTTTAGCATATATATAGAAAAACAAATGGGATAAAAAGTAAAATAAAATTTGCTTTTGATGCTTCAGATTCGTTTAAAATTATGAAATTAGGAAAATAACAAAACTGAAGAATATATTCATCCGTATTAAGTTTTGTTACTTTCGAGTTTGTAACGTGTCGTAAATTATCATACACTGCACCAATAATGTCCGAATTTTTAGTTAAAAGGTTTTAAAAATCCTTTCAAAAAAGATATATAGATTTTATAGATTTATATGATCTGTGTCTTATTTTTTGTGAATAATAGTGTAGTTGAAAACAAGCAAAGCTTATCTACGTGAGAGGAAAGTTCAATGCGGAACAAGAATTATCTAAAGATCAAATTAAAAGATCTTAACCATCCATCTTTTTTAAATCCAAGGGTGTAGATTAATTGTCATTTTAATATAATAATTTACAGAAGGGTATTTTTGGAATATCAATCATAATTAAGAGAGGTAGGTTCCACCAATCCCATTTACTCATTTCATTCCATCTCTTCATTTCACACACACTCTATCCTTTACTCTCACTAACAATGTTTTCCCCAAATTACAAACCCTAACTACTCAATTCAAAATTGATCAAAATTAGTGCTAAACAATAGCCATTCGAAATGAAATAGCACTATCAAAACGTGATTTGGTGCTCCAATCGTTCTTCACTGCAACTTACCGATCAATCTCAGCCTCATAATGTGGCGGGGGTGACGGGATTCGTGGCGGCCGGATCCGTGGTGACCGGATCTGTGGTTAATCTATTTCTATGGCCAATTCAATTTCTATGCGTAAGAAAAGAATCAATTTCTATGGCCCAATAGATGAACAATTCAAGTTGTGTTTTGTTATTTTGTTATTTATGCATAAGTAGGCCTTAATTGGTTTCAGTTCGTGTCTGAACTCAATTTGATTTTTTTGTTAAAGTGATTTGTTAAAGTATAGTATTTGATTTTATTGTTAAAGTGGTTTGTACATTCACCGAGTTCAATTTGATCACGCTTCATGCCGCCTTGCTTGATTTTATTTATGCAATTAGTGATGATTATATTGATTTTATTCATGTTGAAATGAATTTTGTTGTTATATTCATGAACACAAATTATGTGACCAATTTCGTATGATTATATTTACGAATTCATGCGATTTTTTTGTATTTTGAAATTTTGAAAAAAAAAGTTCGTTTATTTATGAATCCGTGGGATTTTTTTTCGAATCCGTGGGATTTTTCCTGACGGAAATTTTGAGAAAAAAAGTTCGTTTTTAAGAATCCCATGATTTTTTACACTAATCCGTGGGATTTTTTACTAATCTCGTGGGATTTTTCTCGACGAAAATTTTGAAAAAAAAGTTCGTTTTTACGAATCCCGTGGATTTTTCCTTGACGGAAATTTTAAAAAAAATTGCCTTTTACGAATCACTGGGATTTTTTACGAATCCCGTGGGATTCTTTTACGAATCTCGTGGATTTTTTACGAATCCCGTGATTCTTTTACTAATCCCGTGGGATTTTTCCTGACGGAAATTTTGAAAAAAAAGTTCGTCTTTTTACGAATCCCGCGATTTTTCCTGACTCGAAATTTTGAAAAAAGTTCGTCGAAAGTATATAAAAGTGCATATCAATAGAAAGATGATTTTTTCTCGTCAGAATGGTGTATTTTTCAGAACAAGATTTACCGGTCATAAGATATGTTGCTTTCAAAAATGGTGGAAATTGGCTTTTATGTAATTACATTTCTACCCTTCATTGTTAATTTTTCTTCATCTCATCCATCGGATGAAAAGAAGATGAATGGTTGAGATCTTATGATTTGTTCTTTAGATTATATGTGTTTTGTATTGATCTCACCTCATCTACGTGAACCCTAGTTTATCCTCAATAAATTGTTAATAATTAAGTAATAATCAAACTTGCGACAATAAGCATGAAATATATCATACGTTTGAGAACATTGTAACTAACTTGAATATATACACAGTAGAACAAAAACGGGAAATGAATAATGTGCATTCGAATCATTGACGAAACAAAATGAAAAGCATAAACCATATGATCCGCGTTTGGTATGCTATTAATCATGTTTACATGACATACCTGCAACTTGTTATACGGAAATTTATCGAGTCACTTCTAATGTTTATACTTTGAGAATTTTTTGTTCATCCATATCGCAAAAAACATTCGACAACTATAACAAAAACATATAAGCTATATATATAACTTCCGAAATTTTACAAAGTAAATTCGAATTGCTTCATGGTGAGAGATCTTTATCTTAAGATTGCCTCATGGTGGAAGGTTTGTTATTCGGAGTTTTCATCTTACGAGGAGTGGTTAGAATGACTTTTGAATCTTAGGATTCATTCTGATCGTAGAGTAATTTTGGAAGGCGTTTTCTATGTGGTGGCTTGTGTGGAAGTTTCGGAATAAAAGTTTATTTGGTTCGAGTATTCTCTCCAAGCGGTTATTTTTGATAATTTAGTATCACGTTCATTTTATTTGTATAGATATAGATGCGCTAGATTTAGTTGGATAGATTGGTTAAAAATTTCTTCTCTTGTTTTATTGTAATGTGTCATCTAGCTTATTGCTAGTTGTTTTAATAAAATATGCCGTTTAAAAAAAATACGATATTTGCTCTATTATCAACTTGAGACAACTTCTATAAAAGTAACATTATTTTTCTTATACACTATTGACAATGTATCAAACAACATAGCAAAAGGACTTATGGTCTATGAAGTTATAGGATAGTACTACCATTTTCTGTATTTCTTTTAACATATGGTATTTAATAGTGTATTTCTTTTTGTAATAAGTATGGGTATACGAAGTCACTTTTGTTTTTAAAGTCAAAAAGTGAAATAGAATCCAATGCAAATCGTACGAGATAGAAAGGCACGGGGACTAAAGCTGACCCCCATGATTTCACATCAATTTTCACTTTTATTTATCTATCATACAATGTAAATAAATTATGGCATTTGTTTAGCATAAAATACAAATTATATAGTTTTAGCTATAAAATACAAATTATAAACGTTTGAAACAAATGGATTATAACACAATCTTATACTAAAAATAATATATCATATTCCATTTCGCTTTCAAAATTGAGGATAAAATTATGTTACACATTTGATTGCCAGCTTGCTAATTTCATCATCATCAAAGGATTATAAATTTATAAGCAAACTTTGTAGTTTAGTAATTCATCCAAGTTAAAATGTTCCAATCAGGAGTTATACTAAACATAAACAATTAGTTAATTATTACATTAGTTTGCTTGGATGTGCACTAAGGGGGATGAATGGTTTTAATCAATCTTATAAAAATTAACAACCATTTATACTGGATGCATGTCAACTATAAGTAGGTCGAAACAAATAATCAACTATCGGTCGAGCCTTTATTTTCAGAAGAAAAAACATTATCGACTTAATTAACCATGGTTGACAATTTATGAAAATGAAGCAATTTGAGTTACTTATGTCAATTTGTTTATTCATATTAGTTAAACCTCTCTCTATCGTAGTTTTAATCAAAATTACAAAGTATCAAAGCTTCAATAAGATAAAGTTATTATTTTAACATGATAATGTACCATAAGTTTGTATCTCAAGGTTTGTTCGATCATTAATGGAATCTTTAGTATAAAAAATTTTCTTAATCAGGTTGTTAGCTTGTCGGGTGGATGAATGTTGACATAAAAAAACATCTACATCTTGCGAAATTTTCAAAAATCGATACCTTTTCGAAAATGTATGGGAACTGAGAAGTATGCATATTGTAACTTTGTTTATCACAAGACAATTTGAACATAAATACGAATACCATTTCCTTTAACAATTGTGGTTGTGTATATAGAAATAAATCACTAAAATGCATGATGGAAATTTTAAAGTATTGATTAAAGGTGTAGATTTTTTTTTTTCGTTGATTTATTAGAAGGTAGCGAGATCTTTGAAATTCTGAAGAAATGGGCTAGGACATTTGATCAAGAGATCCAATCAAAGTTCTTTACATCTCTTAGAGCAAGTATAAGGCAACAAGACAATCAAAAGTAAATCCAATCGCGGTTGAGAGCTTCCAAACAACACTTGATTACTGAATTTCCAAATCACCCACCATACTTACATAAAAGACTCTTCTAACACACTTTTCTCCCCTTAGAGACGAAGAGATTAAACCAAGAAAGTTCAATCAATATAAGACATACATTCCCGAATATCCAACTCCCACCAACTAGCAACTTTAAGCAAAGATGACGAGCACATTACACCGAAAAAGAAGATGTGAGAAGTCTCCAGACAACTACATATGGGGCAAAGAATGGATGGGATATCAATCCCGAAGAGACAAATTTAATCGAGTAGGCAATATGTCCAAAGACACTCTCAAGCAAAACATTGATCTTTATAGGAACAATACTAACCCATCTAGTGGAAGGACCAACCACGAGCAATAAAGAATCATCAATATAAGATCGCATGCACTTAACATGAGGAACTCACCCGGGGGGTCAAGAGACCAAACCCATCTATCATTTTGATTGGTAAGGACCACTGAACGATTTTATCAACAAGGAGTTGTAGTTGCTCTTCTTCTACACCTCACGTGGGTCACGCCTAAAAGAATGGGCCAAAGAGGTATCTCTAAGCTTAGTAGCAACATTCACCTGTTTATCGCATTCCAAGGCATACAATCTTGGAAACAAGGATTTCAAAGAAGAATTAGATAGCCAAATATCCTCCCAAAACAAGGTCTGATTGCCATTGCCCACTTTCTTCTTCACAAACGAATTCAGATTAATACCCTTAGCAGCTAATAAGTCGAGCTCTCGCAAAATAACAATCCAAGTAGAAGATCGATGAAACATACCTGAATTATTAAGGGCACCACGATCTCCATAAATAGATTTTATAGTACGAGTCCATAAAGACGAATCACAAGAGATGAACCTCCATATCCATTTAAACAAGAGAGCTCATTAAGTCTGAAAAAACTAGAGACTCAAGCCCTCCTTTTTCTTTGAGGCCAACATTTTCTTCCATCCAATCATATAAATTTTCCTCTCTTTACTATCCACACCGTTAAAAAATTCATGAATGGATTCCATTTTGTTAAGAATACCAAGGAACCTTATAAACCGACATCCGATAAAGAGGCATGGAAGTTAGCACCGACTTTAAAAGAGTGAGGCGACCGCCAATTGAAAGAGTTTTTATTTTCCATTTTGAGAGGCGAGGAAATTTTAGCAAGAATATCCTCCCAATAACAACTTCTGGAGCTAGCATCACCTATCTTAACGCCAAGGTAATTAAATGGAACACTTAGAGTGGCACATCCAATGGAGTTAGCTGCCATGTTGATAACATCTTGAGGCATACCAATACCCATGAGTTTACTTTTGTGAAGATTGATCTTGAGACCCGAAGCCATGTTGATCACAAAAGGTGTAGATTGGCGGAAACAACTCGACCGGGTGCTTTTGACACCGGGTCATTATCCATTCTATAAGGAATAAATTCGCCAACTCTCCTGGCTGGTGCAAGACTAATTGGAGTGAAGACGAGAAGACTGGACTCTGAGCTCTTATTCCATGAAAGTCTCCGGGTGTCTTACAGGTTTTGCGGAGGTGAAGACTTATATGAAGCAATCGCTAGGGATGGGACTGAACTTGGGTCGATTCGACCAAGCAAGTGACCCAACCATTAAACGTAATCTTTCCATTGGTTTGCTTTCGTTGATTTAGTAATACTGAATACGGAGTAGTAGTTTGCATTGATTTTATTGGTTATTTTTACGAGAAAATTGTACCTTTGTATGCCACAGAAATACAAAAGAATGTGAGTTTATTTAAGGAAGTTTATTTTGACATCACAAAAAGTGATTTCAACATTATAATTATGCACATTGTATTTTGTAACTTATGCATTAGGAATGTTATATTATGGTGTTGACATAATTTTTGTGGTGTCAATATCAACCTTTTTTATTTAACTGCGTCATCTTAATTTATTTATTTCACTAGCATAATTATGAAATTGAAACAAAAGCATGAGATGATGAGAACAAAATATTTTAATAAATGGTAATCATGAATTATCTAAAATAATTGTTAGTGATCAATAAGAGATTATATTATAATTATAAGGAAAAAAAAATCTCACCATCCTAATTTATTAGTCTATTTTTTATTTTGGGTCGTTCACTTTAAGACCTACCTTTATGGTGGTGTTTCACCACAGGTGAAAGAGCTTCATCGTGCGCCGCCCTCATGATGGCGAAAATTCACCTCGTGCTAAGGTAAAGTTTTTGTGTTGGTTTAGTGGTGTAGACCAGCTAAAGAATGACACACTTTTTTTGAGTATGTATAAGGTATTTTTATGTGTTTGGTTATGAAGTGACCACTACGTCTCTAAAGATAATTGTAAGGTGGTGTGTTGAAAAACTGATATGGCGCTGAGATTGAGTTGATAGTCGGGTGACCATTATACCTAACCCAATATGTTAGTCAATCAAAAGAGACTTTAATGCATTGATATTAGATTTGATTGGTAAAAAATATAGTTAGTTGAAATTTTTATCATATTTCATAATATCAAGTTTAAAAAAAATATGGTATAAAACGATATGACGACTTGGCGAGGAACAGCATTATTAAGCCTCACGTTTTTACGAGATCTTTCGAGCCTTTTACAACCATGATATGATACATCATCTTATTTAAATAGCTGCTACGCTATGGGTTTATGCATTCGTTAAAATCCATGTACTAATGCCAAGACGTGTCATTGTCAAGACTCACGGGAGAGCTGTTAAAGAAATGCATGGTATCGTATTTCACTTTTACTTTTATATAGCACCTTTTTATCTCTGTATACTCCAAAAGTTTTTACAAAATTTAGATAAACCGGATATATTAAAATTGATCGAACTTTGCAGTAGGTCTCATGGGACATCAAAAAATTAGAATATCTAATTATTTTTTTCATTTGATATCATTTATATAAAGTATTTAAAAAAAAAAAAAAACGGATTAAGACGTCCATGATGTTAAAGTTTTGGGCTGTCTAGGAATAACATTTTGACTATTAGGCTGGATGGCAAGGTGGTAACTCACTCACCTTACACCTCAGCGCCACTTTAGCTTTCTCTCTCCTCTCACTTCCCCTCACTCACACTCACCTTTTTGCGGACAAGGTCACCTTACCATCACATTTCATTAAAATACATACTTTATAAAAATATACCTACTAAATACCTCATATACACTTACAAACCAAATAAATAATTAAGTGGGCCCCGGATATTTTGCAAACTCACCTAGGTGAACGACTCACCTTAACTGCCTTTGGAATACGTGAATCGCGTGTGAGTTTAGCTAGTGGGCAAGGTAGTCACACGTGAATTGGATGCAAGGTGAGTCACTCACCGTCCCTTGTCATCCGGTCTGAGCTTCAAGCCATTTTTTTTTATTTTATTTTATTTTTCTCTCTTTATTACACAACAAGGTTGGTATTTCAACCCAACTTCAGACTCTTTTTTCCCCGACCTATTTGACACTCTGGCCGAAGTTATAGTTATTTAGGTTGAAGACAACTCGAAAAGATACCTTTGTGATGATACAATGATCATTCTCACGTTTGCATTGCTCATAAAACAAGAAGATTAATCCTACTCGGTTAGATTTGATTTCTAACTCAAAACCAATGTTTTAATACCCGGGTTTTTTTATCGATCCAATTTAGTTGCTGATTCACTGGGTCACCGGTTCAACCGGTTGAACCGCCGGATCGAACCGGTTCTATACTTATAACTTTTTCATATATTTAATATGTAGTGTTACATTATCCCATGATTTATCCAATTTTATTCGTATATTCTATTAAACAACAAAAAAGATTGAGACTCTACCGATAAGCTTTGATTTTAAATTATATATCTATAATAATATAGCAAAGATCTACAAAAACAATCAACTTATCGTTTTAAGTTATAACAGTCTATATTAAAACTATATGAGTCGATGCTTCTAAAATAATTTATAACTTTGATTTATTCTTTTACAAATATTTCAACTAACGTTAGTCATCACTAATTAAAGTTAAAAAGGTTGATGAGAAAAAAAAAAAAAAAAAGTTTTGTTAGATTTTTTATAAAAAAATAATGACTCGGTCGGGTTTTTTAAACCGGGTCAATGAAAAAACGACGGTTCAATCTTATTTTCAAATAAACAAAAACCCGATCACATCCAACCTGGTTTTGAGCCGGTTTGTGGTTCAACCGATTGAACCAACCAGGTCAACCCGGGTTTTAAAACATTGTTCAAAACAAGCTATTGTATAATTTTTTGTACTTTTATCTAACTTTTTGCTAGCTGACTTTTTGAGTTTTTGTAAATAAAATCTTTATGTTGTTAAAAATAACAAAAAGTTATCATGGACCACAACTTCACAATTTTATATTTTTTTTAAGAGAAGCCTTTACGTATAGGTAAATAAGTTCTATTGTTTGCAATCTATCTAGTTTAACGAGGCCAATTTAAGAGCTCTAGATACAATAACACAACTCAACATAAAAAAAATCGCGTCAAGTCAGCATCACATCATTTCAATACCAAATCATTCAAAAAAAAAAAAAAAAAAAAAAAAAAAAATCCTTATCATAATATCAAATAACATCAACTTTTTATGACATACATTTTAAAAATTACAATTTACAAATTATACCCTCAACAATTTCATTCATTAAACAATCTAAAACATACAATACGAAATAAAAACGTTACGACACGAAATAAAAATGTTATGAAATAAAAATACAATAACGAAATAAAATAAAACTACTCGGATGGGTTTGGCATATTATATTTTTCTACAATTTTCTTCCTTTCCATTTCGATCCAATTAACAGCGGTTGGATCCATCTCATTCGTCTTAATACTGAGAAAATTTAAATTCTTCCAAACGCATTATCGTCCGATATTTCTCTTTAGCCGTCTCGTACGCCTTTTGGGCCGCTTCCCGTCTAAGTGGAATCTCGGTTGACATAGCTTTCAATTGGCTTGACGAACTTCCACCAGTGCTCGTTGTGGTATCGGATTTTTTTTCACGCGTGGTTTGTCGGCCGGACGTGGTCGTGAATCATCACTGAATAGCTTTTGGTGGCTTTGTCTGGGGACGTCTCCAGTTTAATCAACCGGTTCCGGCGCGTCCCATTTTGTATGTTACTTCAAAAATTTTCACGCATCCTCTTGAGCAAACGACACACCTTTATGCTTGTCACGATACATTTGTCTAGCCCGTCTCATATTAGCCAAGTCATTTTCACCACTTTTTGCCAAACATTTAGCACGTTTGTAAACTGCGTTAAACTTTTGGCAATTTCCGTTCACCGTATGCCACTCGCTTGCTATTATATCCTTGTTGCGAACTTGAAAATGTTTTTTTGTTGAACTCGTTCATAACCCGAAACCAAAATGTGGTGCACTTTTGTGAAACTCCGACATTTCGATCATCGAAAATGGTCACGTAACACGTGGCAATTAGTACTTCCTCCTCTGGTGTCTAACGTAACGTAGTCCCACTCACGTCGGGATTTTTTTCATCATAGGGCTCGGGTTCTTTGGATTTTTTAGTCATACGTTTACGTCGAATTTTGTGTTTTTGGGAAGACGTAGTATCAGGGTCGATTTGAGAATGTGAGGATTGAGTGTGGTTCGGTTTGTTGTGGTGGGTTTTGTTGCGGATTTTAGAAATTTTGTTGCCACATCATATACAATTGATGTTGTTGATAAAGTTGCTCGGGTGTCAAGCCAAGTGGGTTTGGGATTTCGGGTGAAGGCGCCTTTGGGTTCAGGTTTGAAGAAGATCCGACGTTCGGATTTCCCAAACTGAGCAAGTTCATAAAACGCTCGTCAAGACCTCCCGACATTACTTTAAAAAAAATGAGAATGGAAGTATTTGAGTTTTAGTTTTAGATGGGAAAGTGAGATTGTGAGGAGGGACTACATATAAAAACTTTTTTTCTTTATTATTATTTCGAAAAGTATTTGTTAGAGCATACGGTATCGTATGTATTTACACGCCAAATGCAAAGAAAGCAACCAATAACACGTTAATTGTTGTACCAAGCAAAGCGTCAACCACAAGCCAAAACTTTTTGAGTTGCTAGAGTGGCTCACGCTATTGGTATTTCTTGGAGGTATTTGAACTTTTTTTTGTTGTTGTGTTGTAGTGAATGCATGCAACTGTACTGGTGTTGTTGGGATTCTTGAGATTAAACCATGGTTACAACACATGATTAATTCGAAATGTTATGTTTTATGTGTGAGAGAGTTTTGTTTATTTTATGCGTTTATGTTTGTGTGTGAAGTGAGGGATATAAAGAAGACGAGTACACGTGTTGGTAACTGAGGTGTGTGAGTCATGTAGCATCTTTGGCCAAATGCTTTTTACTACTAAATCCTTCACCAGATAAATATCCATCTTTGAAATGAACAAATTTTTACAATTACTTTAGCCATATTTTAACCCAATTAAGGGTCATAAATTGCATGCAACAGTATAGTATGAAATAGATAAAATGAAAAAAAAATGTGAGACTCAATAACATGTTAATGGTGTGTTATGAGGGAGGGTGTTTTAGTTATTGGTGTGTTATTGGGGAGGTGATGAGGTGGCGCTGATGTAGCATACCAATAACGTGTTATCCGCCCTTCCCTCACCTTGTGCTCTTAGATTCAAATGGAAGGGGTACAATATTATTTTTAATAGCCATTGCACTTGAGGGGTTTTGTCATCACATAGGTTTCAAGTTACGTTGGTATACCAAGGCAAACCTTAACGTCTGTCCAACGCACATTATTGGTAACTCGGCAAGCAACGCAACCACGTAGGCATCAATGACGTTGATACGTTACCGTACCGAGCTCTCTTAAGTGTTTTGAAAGATTTTAAATTGAAAAATCCTCAAACTATTGTTTTCTTAGACCGGAGGAGTGGTAACACTCGCTCACCTTACACATCAGCGTCACTTCAGTTTTTTTTCTCTGTTCACTCCCTCCCACCTTTCACGCATAGTAGCCACATCAATCTCTCACTTTTTATTAAAATATCCGCTTTATACAAATATACCTCACATACACTCACAAATCAAATAAAAAATAATTAAAAGGGATGGGGTGGGAATGGCCTGACGTGTGACGAAGGCCTCACTCGGTGCGGAGTCACCCACCACTCTCTTCAGCTTTAAACTATAAGTAATGGTCACAATGGCTCACTTTCCACATTAACGTCACCTTAGCTTTCTCTCTCATTTCACACCATCTCACCTTTCACTCTTAATGGTCACACTCAATACCTTTCATTAAAATAGTCACTTTATACAAACATAAGCCTCACATATACATAAATGCCTAAAGGTAAGCAGGCTCACCTTTCATTTCATTTTTGGCTTGACTAACGCGTGACCCATGCCCCATGTGATGGGTGTGGCACGTGAGTATGCTTCTCACTCGTGAGAATTGGAAAACCATTACAAGTAGTCTTACAAGAATACGCATTAATGTGGTCTTTTAGGAATAGATCAATCACTCCCTGTTTAATTACACATTAGGTACTAGTTAATATGTCCATTCCCTAGAAGTGGAAAATTTTATGCCCCATATATGCAAATAGAGTGTTTTATACGACTTTGGTAAACATTAGATATGCACATGTCAATGTTTGTCCACTATTCTAGGTGCACCAGATTATTTAACTTACCAATTTAAAAGGAAAATAAAGGACTCGTTAAACACTTCATCCATTAATTTGAGTGTCACTTTACCAATGGACGTTTGTAGGCAACTGAAATCAATAGACAACTGTTGTGGGCCTCGTTTTGTCTTTTGTTAGTCAGCTGTACAATTTTTTTTGGCTCCATATGCGATCGCAAAAAAGATGTATGATACTCGATCCGTCTCTAAATAAAGATTTTGTTTTGAGTTTTTAAAGTATATTTTTTTAAAAGAAATGATATATACTTTTACTAAATATTTTTACTCATATTTTTATTTATAAAATTTTAACAAGTGTCAGAATAAACGGTTTAGATGCAAAGAGATAATAAGTAAAGAAAAAACATATTACTAATATATTATTTTGTGTGTAAGAAGACATGTAAGAATATAATGTTAACTTTGATCTTAATTACTATTTTAAACGTATTTTCATTGGTATAATTTTTATCAATTATTATATAACAAAAAAAAAATTTAAAGTTACACTTGAAAAAAAAATACTTAAAAAAATCAAAACATGACATTTATTTAAAGACAGAAGAAGTAAATGGTATTCTAAATAGTGTTTTTTAATAAATTTTAATAACTAGCAGAGTTAAATACTTGAGTTACAAAACCAGAACATTTGTAACTTAATGTTAGTCGTAACATGCTCAAACTATGTTAAATAAGGGGTCCTTAAGTCTTGCGGCCACTCTTGAAGATCTAAAAATGACCGATTAACATTTAAATTTTAAATGCCCCATTTTATTACTCTTCTTATTGTTAGATGAAGATTTATTAGTATTAGATGTACTCTTATTATTGTCTAATGGGCTATGGCCCAAGCTTAGTATGTTAGGGTTTTGTACGTTATATAGCATATGGTTCGATTGATGAATAAGATACGAAACATTCCAAACACTTACATGGTATCAGAGTTAAACCCTAAAACCCTTTTCTTTTTCCGATGCGCTAAGTATTCAGTATATTATGTCGATCATTGGTTCAAAGTGTATAACTAGTCGACTTTATTTTCTTTGTTTGATAAAAGGTCGATCTTTGGTTTGAAACCAGTCGACTATGTTAATACAAATAAGCCGTAAAAACGTTTATTTATATTTTACGATTTTCTAATGTTTTGTCGATAACAAACGTAAAATCATATTAACGAAACAAATATAATACGTAAATGGTTTGAACTAATAGTTTCTAACATATTCACATTTTCACATAAAACACTAAAACAAGTATAAGTGATTTTATGATTTAAGTAATACATATGTACAACAACTAGTGTTTACATATTTGGATAAAATATACACATAACTAGTATGTAGTATATTGGGTAAGATAAATGGGTAGAAACTTAAGTATCACAACCCATTGGGCAAATACATTGGATGTAGTTGGGTACAACCCAAAGCCCGTAACCCATGGATCTTGACCCATAACCCATTGCATGACATCATGCTTATATCATACATGGATAATATCCATAACCTATGGATCAACCCATACCCAAGTGACTAAGTGCATTGCAGTCAAAGATACATTGTATCTAGCCAAAGATCCATTGTTGACCCACGACCCATGACCCATGACCCATAACCAAAATACCCATGGGTAAAGAGGGCTGCCCACGGATCCCTAGCTTTGTGCTAGCGGATCCTTGTGGTAGGGATCCGTGGGATCCGGAACGATGGATTTTTCCTCTATAAATAGTGAGCCATTTCTTCATTATTTCTCATCCCTTTCCAACACACTTTCTCCCCTGAGTTAAATTTCACTAACCTTAGATCCAAGAGATCCATGTTTGTAGTTTTGTTTTTGTGTGGTCTTCTAGGTTCCTCTTAAAAGCAAGATCACCACCTTTGAAGTCGAGCAAGCTCAAGTCCATGAGTTGCCATGCTTCCTCATCATCAAGGCTACTGAAGTCTTCTTGTTGATGATTCTTTTTCTTGAAAGAAGTGTAGGGTTGAAGACATTAGTGAAAGATGTCTCAAGTGTCAAGACGAAGATATTAGTGAAGGGTATCTATCGTCTATAGGATAAGCACTTGTGGTAAGTGCTTAGAAGTCAAGACAAAGAAGCATTAGTGAAGGTGCTTAGAAGTCAAGACACAAGAGCATTAGTGAAAGGTGCTTGAAGTGAAGACACAAGACATTATTGAAAGGTGTCTTGTAGATCTAGTCAAAGACATTAGAGAAAGGTGTCTTGTAGATCTAGTTAAAGGCATTAGTGAAAGGTGCCTTAGATGTACATTCGATTTGGTGTGTTTCGATGTACAAGATAGACTAGTATTAGATCCAAGGATATTGATATCCTTGATGATGTTGTAAAGGAGTAGATCTCCTTTGGGATTAGTCGTTGGTGTAGTGTGGTAGTAGTTCCTCCATTGCAATGGAACTAGGTGCTTAGCCTAGTACCTAATAAAGGGTAGGCGACGTTGTGAAGGTGTAGTTCACCTTGGAGTGAAAGAACTAGGTACTTAGCCTAGTACCTTATAAAGGGTAGGCGACGTTGTGTAGGTTTGGTTCACCTTGGAGTGAAAGAACCCGGTGGTTAGCCTAGCACCAGAAAAAGGGTAGGCAACGTTGTGAAGGCTTCTCCGCCATAAGGAGATTGGTGTAGTGTTTACCAACTCTCGAGTAGGTGACTCGGGGAGTGGAGTAGGGCAAGGAAGGTGTCCTTGTAGCCGAACCACTATAAATACTCGCGTCGTGGTTTTGTGCTTCTTACTCTTATCTTTTCATTACATATCTTTATATGTTTGTTTATCAACATCCAACACACACAACCAAATAGATTGACATAAGTCGATCTAAATAGTTTAAAAGGAAGTTTTAATTGGTAAAACTATTCAACCCCCCCTTCTAGTTTTCCACAATTGGTATCAGAGCTTCGTTACCAAGTTTCTTGAAGTATATTGTACTTTAAAAACTTGATACGATCCATGGTTAATTGAAATTACAAAGAAGGTTTTTCATAAAAACAAACACCATGTCTTTTAAAACTATATGTTTGGATGATGATTTGATAACAACATTTTTCCTATTTATTTTTTTATTTAATTGCACTAATCTTCTTTGTCATGTTGATTAGTCAAAGCTCATACCCACCAAGCTTTAGGAGTCGCTTGGTAACAAGAATACCTTCCTTAAGAAGGTATCTTAAGCATAAAGGAGCGGGAATAGTCTAGTGACATTTGTTGTGTCATTTGTAAAGACATTCCTAAGTGCGCTAGAGGTATGATTTTCTTTTACTTTGCTTGATAATTAAGTATACCTATTTAGGTATTTATATGATTATCTTTTGTGCAAATTACATGTTTTACATGAAGCTTCATTAGGAAGCCTTTTTCTTACATACGTGTCTTATTTCTCGTCTAAAGTCGTGGTATATAAAACTTATGTTTTGTTATCTTTTAATCCAATAATAAAACAAAACACGAATTTCAAAAATTCATCCTTCTCCATAAATACTCCCATCGTCGACCACTCTATCAAACCCTCACTTTTTTCAAATCTTCCAATTTCAAAAATTTCCTCTCACTCAAAAACTTCATCTTCCTCCTCATTCCATCTCAACCGAAACCAAGAAGATCCATCATCAACATGGTTTACATCGCACTCGTTCTCATCGCCTTAACACTCATCGCACTTGTGTTCCCTATGATGAAGTTCACATATGGAGACATTTACTTTGTGTTGTTAATCTACATTGGGATCATATACCCAATCCTTTGTATCATCCTTAGCATTGAAATGCAATATTACTAATAATCTTGTTATCTTTGTTATTATTTATTTTCTTGTAATTTATATGTTTTATATTCATTCGTGATACATTAGAAGTCATGTGTGCATACTAAAAGAAAATGTAGGATAAAACACTTCTCGTGGTATAAAATGTAAAACCTTTGTTTTTATAAAATCATTTACATTACTCTGAGATCCACGGATCCCGAAGTTATACTAGCGGATCCCTTTTGAAAAGGAAGTGGGATCCGTCCTCTTGGAGAAAAATTGCTTTCTTCTAAAACAATTTCATGCAAATTAAAACCATTGTTATATAAAATCTAATAAAAGCGTTAGATAATTATAGGTCGACCATAAACATCACCTCTTATTAACCCATCATTTCTATAGGTTCAACTATGACGCATGAATATGAGTTTGACTTTTCACTCACTAGCGTCTACACTCGAACATCTCTCTCGAACCCAACACACACTGGCAATCATGTCCAGTGGGTTCAATAATCTCGAAACCGTCACTTCCACGAAGGACGTATTGTGACACCTCTCTACAATTCGAAGAAGGTATCAATACCTCCTTCCGAGCCATAGGACTAGAATGTCTTCTTGAAATCAACGAGAAGATATGTCCAAGGTTCATAATGGAATTCTTCCGTCAAGTCGAACTCGTTACGTAACGAGGATCGCTCTCTATCTCTTTGGTTTTATATCAAAACCAAAGTTCACTCTAACCCTTGGGCATTTTGCTCACATCCTCTGGATTCCAAATCATGGACAATGTGCCTTCATCGAAGATTGGTCTCTTGATTCTCTCTTCAACTTTCGTGAAGAAAATAGTCCATATTGTTCACACATACCTCTCCGGAAGATTTAAATCGCATAATATGCAAACGTCGACCATATTACTCCGATCCAAACATTATCTTTACAAGGGATATCCGAGAAGAGTACAAGCCCTTGCACTCATCCTACGTGAAAATGTTTGGAGTCTTAGGGAAATCGAGAAATTCTTCCCGCTTGTTGTGCTCACATGTTGTATTGTTTGCTAACACAACAACCATACAATCTCGCCTACTTCTTCAAGAAGGCGAATTGCAAATCTTCAAGGCTCCAAGAATAAACTCATACCTTATGGAATGTTCTTGACACACCTCTATCATAATGTTATGCACTTCCATCCTCAATTTCAAAGTCCGTTGTGCGTACTTGTGAACAAGATGATGAAACCGCTAAACATATCTCTCATGAAGACTTTCTTCATTCTTGATTCCACCAACACTCATCAATCACATAATGATCCTCTAGCGAAAACACTCAAAAACCTAGTAGTATTCCAAAATAGGATCAATTATCTTTATTCGTGCTTTATCAATGTAATCCTATTTCTTTCATGAAATAAAACATCTTACATTTGATATCTTAGTATTAGAACTCCTTTTAGACTATCCTTGAGATATAATGCATTGTCAAGATCATTGCATACCTTTAGTAAAGGTCTATTTGAGCGATAGGAGGATCCCAAAGATTGTGCTAGAGCGGATCCCTATACTTAGGGGAACCGTGGGATCAAAGCAAGCAGAAAATGCAATTGCAAGCATTATATTTCAACCATATCCTTAGAATACCTCACACTAAACTAAACATAGTGCCTTAAGGCAAATTAATTTCCTTATCAAGATAGGTTGATCTTTTACATAACTCACCTAGATCACACTCAAAAGCTTGTAGATCTACCATTTCATTTTAATCCATTACTCTTCCGCTCTTAAACTCACACTTCATTTTTTACTTGATCCCTCACATCTAGTCTTAGAAATCTTTCGATTATGACAAAATTGATCATAAAACATCCTCACCTCAAAATTGATCATAGTTGATCAAAATCTAGTTTTCCCATCTCAAAGATTCTAGGATATTTTCCAAAGCACTATCCTAAGACACAACCTGATCTATAGGATCATTTAGCTTTAATTGACCCTCTAAATCTTTAGTGTCATTCTTGCTCTTCCATTTGGTACTCTTGAAAGTTCCAAATCCTTCCATAAATAACAATCATTAGCTACATCATTCATTACCTTCAAGTACTCAAGCACCCCTTCATTTAAAACACTTAGGAGGTGAAACACTCAAGATGATATAGGTCTTAGATCTTAGAAACATCATTTCCACTCTTTCATAGCTTGAAAGCCGGATCCCTAGGATTAGCCTAGACGGATCCCTACGAGGAAGGCAGTGGGATCCGGATGACAGCTTTATGTCAAATCTTGCTAAAACAATCATTTCAACTCATCTTCCTAACTCAAACACTCCATCTCATCTTAAATGAATTCCTAGATCAGTACAAACTCACAAGTTGACTCTTGTGCATGTTAATCATCACATTCAATGAATTCTAGTGGCTTAAGGCTTAAATGCACTTGCCAAATCTCTTGATTTATAAACCACATTGTTAGAACCTCCATAGTCATCACTCTCATCCTAATTTTATCAGAAACTCTTGCAAACCTCTTGAAATCATCTCATCATGAGGAAAACCCCAAGTAGTAACTTATCCACCAAAGAACCACCCATGAAAAGGCTCGTGTTATACACGAAATCTCTTCAACCGAATCATCTACGGTCAAGCCAACAAATGATAGGATTCTTCCTCATCCAATCAAACCAATTCCTAAAAGGATAGTACCCACAAAACTACCAATACCAAACACCACCATACCTCCTAGGCCAAACAATATTATCTCCACTAAACCATCACCATTGGTTCCTAGAGCTATTTCATTTACATCCCCACTATCATCACCACATCTCTACAATTTAGAGGACTTGCCTCTAGGCCGTCTCATCCGCTTCATGACAACATTCTCCTCATTAGGAGGAATAATGGTTCAAAATCAAGGTGTTGAGTCAACATTTGCTCCGACTTCCTTTTCATTGTTTCCATCATATAATCCCATTTGGATTATGAGAAATCATCAAAGTCAACCACCCGATCATATGGAAGTTGACACTTCTCTACCACCACCATCATTCTTGGTCGAGTCATTCTCAAATGTACCTCCACCAATCCCTCCATCGTTTGAAGCTCCACAAGCCGCTTCACTTGATTTTTCGCATCAAGCTATTTCATTTCTTCCACCACCACTACCTAGCCATGACAAAGATTGCTATCATTGTCAACATGTTGAAAGTTTGATACATGAAGTACGAGAAGACCAACGTTTCATGTTCTATCATCTCCTCGAACGTTTCGACGAGATTAAACCTAAACAAAACTTGAGCTAGAAGATTTTAGTGGTTGTTAGGTCACTAGCTTTACAAACACAAGCTTATAAGAAAGAGATGAGGCGATTGAACAAGATCTAACACACACACACACGACAATAGTAAACGGTTATGCGTAGGTGAGTGAGAGAAAGAAAAACTTGAACAACCAACCTTAAAATGAAGGTTTACATAGAGTATTTATAGGAGGAAAGCTAGGGCAACACTCCTAGTTTCCATCCTTTCTTTAATGGGCTTGGGCCTAAGCTCATGGGCCTTCTTCATAAGCTTAAGGCTAATAACAAACATAAAGGCCATAATAAAGCTAACTATTACATATTAATAACTAACACTTGATTATGGTTTAGGATTGATTCCAACAATCTCCCCTCAGTGTTGGTGATGAGCGGTGAAAGCGTTGATGTAATAGTAGCTCGGCGTCTTCGACATTCTACTTTCTTGTGAGAAGAATTGCCTTGTTTGAACAATCTCCCCGGTGTAGAGATAGTTGTCTTTGAGCGGTTATGCTTTGGCGTCGTCATTAACTTTGTTCTTTGATTATTGTTCTTTGTGGTGAAAGTGATAGTATGTTGTTGTCGCATCAATTACGCCTCAGTGTTTGCTTATTTGCTCGGTGTCTCACGTCATTCTTCAACATGCTCACACGCTCTTTGACGTTGGAATTCAATCTTGATGAAGTTCTTTAAGTCTTTAACTTTGTAGATTCTTTGGTTTGACGAAGAATCATTCGATTTTGTGTTGCTTTTGGATGGAACTTCCATTAGTGATGATGTTGGCGTGAGCATGAGAAGAATCAACACGATCATCCCGCTCGGAGCTTCCATAAGAAAACATTTCAAGCGGTTAGTAATAAGCGGATTCGGCGCTTACAAGTTTGAACTTGAGAGTGCTATGACATAGTGTGAAAACACAACTCTAATTCTTACAAAGGCCGTTCTGAGCTGGAGTCCCACAAGTGAGATAACGCGATGTGAAGTACATCTGATTCGAGATGAGTCGCCGGTACAACGAAGCATCACCTCACGATGTAGACCGTTTGAGACACACTCCGCGTAATCCACGGGGAGTTACAAGTGACTGACTTTGTCGGTGTTTGATGTTGACCACGGCGGAGTTTCCATTCAATCATCGAGGATCACGGTTGTGAACCTCTCATAAATGTTCTAGACAGTTGCTAAGATCATGAAGGACTCGATATGAACCAACGATAATCTTATTTGGTGATCAACAAGTGATGAAATGTCAAGTGTACCTAAGAGATCTTTTGATGAATCTCGTGGCTCTAGACTCAATAGTGCGTTTTGGTTTTCCTAAGCGGAGACTAGGGAGAGGGTCTCCTTCTTCAATACCAAATGATCTCTAAGAAAGCCAATAGTTTACGTAGGGTTCCTGTGAGAATGAAACAAGCACATTGAGAGAAACTTGAGTGGCTAAGAAGGTTTAGTGCATGCGTCCTTTGGGTCCATGGCGACTTTTAATCTTCAATACCGGTGTCACTAAGTGACAACCCGGAGTATATGAATTGAACCGATTATACGCCTAAGTTGAATAATTTGGAGGGCTATTTCTTTTCACCCTTTTCTTTGCATTTCTTTTAATTCTTCAAATCCTTCTTTCTTCGATTCTCATTTTCTCCTTTTTATAATCGTACCTAAGGACTTCTAAGTACTAACTATTTGTGATGTCCTTGGGTAGATTCCTCCGACTCTGGCGGATCATAGGACAGTTATTCCTAACCTTAGTCACCTTATAACTTCATGACTAACCTATGTTGCCATTAAAACCACATTGTGAAGAATCTCTCAAAGGGTTTGTTAATGAAAATCATGTTTGAACCTTTGTGAGAGATATGATTTTGCAAAATACTCCCCTCCACATGTGCTTAAGAGTTTTAATGGTTTAAATGCACGGTGAGGAAAAAGCGCACATTTTGAATTGATCCACTGGAGATAGACAATCCCATGAGACACGGTTCGTTGCATAGTTAAAGAGTTACATTGTTAGCTTTTAGGTGACAACTAGCTCTAATAACTACCTTGAAGGTGTAGACAAACCTCGAAAGGTTGTCATACCGTCGAGTTCATGTCTACCAAGAGTGTCTCGAATGGTACTTTCTACTTGGACAAGTCCTTTGCGAGACACGTTTACATTACTAGCGAACTAGCTTGAAATTATTACCCGTCCGGGACAAGTCTTTTCGAGTAACTAACGGTTTAGTACCGTCAATTCGTTGGTTAAGTCACGAAGTACACAGATTCATTTGCATTTTGCACAACATATTTCTTATCACACAATTTTCTCCCCCAAAAATGGCATATAAAATGTTATTTTGAAATGTTGACAATAAATATGAACATTTGAGTGTTGGGAAGATGACCACTATGAACAATTTGTGAACAAAGTTTTAATTTAAATACTCCCCTCAACAAGTGATATAAGCGGTTGAGGTTTGAAAATCATATGGGGAAGTACTTGTTCTTTTGAGCAAAACCTTGAAAAATGAAAGGTTTGATAGGTTTTACTCAAAAGTAAGAAGCTTCGCTCCTTTTATAAGGATTGTGCGAAGCGTACCACGGGGTCCTTTCTTGCAAATTACGGGTTGTACTTGTTATGTGTGCACAAGCCATTGACATGGTTAATCACACATCCAAAATTATATGAAAGAAACAATTCAAGGGTACGGGAAGTGCGGTGATGTTCCCGAGTGCGAGCAGGCGTTGAAAGCGGTGATGTTAATCCTGGGTCGACCACCAACATAGCTTTCAATCGTTACAGGCGATCCGCCGAACAACTGTTCATCAATCATGGTGATGATCCTCCTCACATTCCTCCGATCACGAGAATTCCATCGCTTAGGGTTCCCAATGTTTTCACGTATATCCTTCAATCGATAAGCTAATCCGTCCCTAACCATCTTTAGAGTATGATCTCCAAATTTGTGAAGCTCATTACACGCCATCAAGCAATTGCGATGAAGTTCATCTGCGATAAGCGACACCAAGCGGTTTCTTGATGAGTGTTAATTGTGATAGTTGGTTGATATCGGGAAGATCAGGCGTGGTGGAGTGAAGTTGACACGTGTCGATATGATTCAACGGCAAGTGAAGATCTTCAACACGTTCTTTTATGACTATGCGTCGATGAAAATGAGCAATGACTTGATGAATTCACGTTGTATTTCGGTTGAAAATTGTCTCATGCGACCTTGTACTTTGGCAAGGTACATATCTTCAATATCGTTGAGACAAATTCTCAAAGTCGACTTGGAGAATGCATAATCCCTTTCATCTTGTCTTTTGACCACAATCTTCTTGAGAAAGGTGTAGTCCCATTTGGATGAAAGACCAACATGTTGGATGGCAAGGATGTCTTTAGTACTAAACACGCATGTTGTGACTTGAACACGACACACAGTAGTAGATTCGTCGGCGTTACGGCGATGATGAATCCTATACAATGCATCTCGGTCGTATGCTTCCACTGTGTTGGAGAACAAGTGATTGCACGTTCCTCAATGGCAATGCGGTTTGAGTAGATAATTGCTTGGAAATGGAAGTGTCAAGGATGTAGCATATTTCCTTGAACCATCGCCACCATGGAGAAGAAATTCAGGTCTTTGTTGAAGAAATATCGGAAGGGAATCCTGGTTCATCTGGTTGGCCAATGGTCGGTAGATGTTTGGTCAATCGATTGTAGTATGGAGGGTTGTCCCTTTTTTGAAGTCAATGTTTGCTTCCGGGTTGAGCCAATCCATGTTGTTAGACATGGCTCGAGCAATATTCTCAAGGTGATATTCGACCTCGATGGCACTTTCGGGCTGTCTTTTAACAGTTGAAATGCTTCATTCTTGATTCGCCTCAACTCGGTTCGTCATCTTCTTCATGGAACTTTTCTTGCAAAAGTTTTGCATGCTCAATGTATTACCGTCTACAAATCGACCTTCCTCGGGGTAGGGAGTGTTGTTAACAAGTGTAGAAAACCATTCAAATCCTTGGTTTTATCATCATCTAGCCAAGATACGACGTCGATCGAGGCGTCTTCTTCTTCTTCTTTTGAAGGCCTAGAGGATGATCTTGGTTTCGAACTTGTTTGGGAGATGTGGGTTGTTGTAGGGGCTCAAGGACCTCTTCATCATCACCACCCGTATACTCAAATTGATCACGGTTTTACGAGTCGGGGGTGGTAAATCGGAATCGTCGAGAGGTTTATCCGTAGAAGAAGAGGAGGAGACCTTTGTTGAGTAGAAGTCCGTTGGAGAGGAGGTAACATAGAAGATGATTCACGGACTTCTTCCGACGTTTAGCTTTATCATGCTTATCACGATCCTTGTCTTCATCGTCTCTAGGGCGTTTAGACTTTCGACTTGAATCTACATGCTTTGAGTTGGTAGTCCAAACAATGCTTGAAAGCGACTTTCCTTCCTCGAGTAAATGTCCGGATCGTGTAGACATTTGTGTGACAAGCAGCCACCAATTCATTATCCGAGAAAACTACAAGATCGGATGGATTGATTGTGGCGGTTAAAGGTGTGGATCTTATAGTTTGCTTGGGTATCGCATAAGATTCGGATATAGTTATTCTGTAAACATCTCCTTTGTGACTTTAGGAGCGATATCCACGAAGGTACTTGTTAGTGTAACCCTTGATCATTTAGTTCGGTTCCTCTTGGCGATGACTTTTCATGAATTCTGAATAAACTTCCTTTCTTCTTTCATCTTTTCATGCTCGTCATACAGATCTTGTATGTGATCAAAGAAAGAAATTCAACTTCTTTTGGAGAATGTCTTTCTTTACGATTTGTTTGACAACATTCCCAATTCGTTTATGAGCATGAGATATCCAAGAGCGAGGTGGTTTCTTCACCGATTTGGATGATGATTTGGTTGATTTTTTTGATGGTGGTGGTGATGAATGAGAAGAAGAATTCGATGAGGATGAGACATGAGGAGACTCGGGGTCCTTGGGCGGTTCGAAGTTTCATACGTGATCGTGTAGGACTTTCGAGCAACTTGTCATAATCAACATATTTATCTTTCTCGAGACTTCTCGGTTTGAGGTTCTCAAACTCATATTGGATAGTATCCTCCACAAGCTTTTGTTGTTGCGGAAGAGTGGTGTCACGGATCCTTTATCGGGTCGATTAACGCATCGGGACACGGTGAAGAGTGGGCGACACCACTTGATCCTCCGGGGCCACCCATTTGTTCTTTTGCAAATTCTTGACTTTTTGAAGGTGTCGGCGATTTTAAACTTCTTCTGTAGGATTGATCCGGTAGCTCTTCTTCTTCTTGAGCTCTCATCATAGGGCATAAGTCTTGAGTCTTCCTTTTCCTTTATCGGCTTGAGGACTTGGAGGTTTTGGTACTAATGGGTGTCATCCTTTGCGGTTTGAGTAAGTAATCTCTTCTTACGATTCGATTACCTTCATAGCTTTCGTCCAAAAGCTTTCTTTGCGGTTCGGGTTTAGGGATTAGGATGGGGAGCTTCCTTTGAGGAGCAGTCCTTTTCGAGGAGGATTCCTCTTGGGAAACTTCCTATGACTTCGAACTTCTTGCACTTCTAGCACTTCCTCTTACGGTTCTTGGTAGGAGTCACGAAGCCTTTTCATCAAGGTGGCCAACTTTTCCTTCTTTTACTGCTACCCGATATCTTTTGTGCGTTTCAACTTTTTGATTTCCTTTGTAAGAAGGTGATCGAACTCTCGACACCCTGTTTCTTTCGTGAGCGATTCTTTGATTACGATAGATAGTATGGGCTCGATCAAGATGTCATGATTATACGGGTCATTGAGTCTCACAGGGATATCGGGATGAAGTCCAAGTGCTCTTTGGATCAGCAGCTTTGTGTATCGACATAGGGAATTTTTGAGCCAAGCTTCTTGAAACAAACATCATATCTTCCCATAGCGATGCTTCAATTATAATGTCCTTCTTGTTGATCAACGACCGGAAAATTTGCAGTTCCATGAGCTTGGGATGCTCATAGCCTTATCGACCGAGACCGATTTGGTGATGATCATATAGAGTGTCCTCCATGGTTGAGGAATATTCTTGACTCCACGTGAGAGTGCTTAGTAATGATTCTGTAGCTTCATCATAACCAATATCTATCAAGAATTGCAAGGCAGTCTCTTGATGGGGGTAGCAAAGAAGTCGGTTGGGCGATGTCGGAATGATGAGAACACTCGTAAGTCGGCATGAGTGATAGTGACTTGTTTGTGATTAAGAGTCACATTCAGACATTTTGACCGATGATCCTCTGCATAGAATCCCGAATTGTTGAATGTAGACCTACGGGCGTGGCGAGTGTGAGAGCATGTTCGGTAGGGATGATTCCCGAGAATATCCGCTGATGAGACAAGAAGATTACGAGCATGTGAGGGTGTCAAAGTCAACCCTAAGGTTGTTCTTTCCAAGCTTTCTCGGATAACCCTGCGGAAAGATATCGACAATTGTAAGAACTTCGGTGCATCCACATTCATTTGTTCAACCATGTCGTGATCTGAAATAACATTAGCCAAAAGAACCAACATATCGAAAGACATAATGTTAGTCAACGAAGGTCTTATTGTCTAGTTATTGAATCACAATGTCAATGATTATTCTGAGTCTTAAGTCACTTGTTTGTCCAATAGTCCAATGATGTGGTGAAATATTTCGTGAGTTAGTTAACTTTAGGTTTTAAAGTTTATGTTATCACTTATGGTTCACAACATATCAAGCGTTTAAGTTTATTAGTGACATTATTGGATTCGTGATGATATGATAAGTTTATTAACAAGTTTGTACACGTAACAACTCATAATGAAGGTCAATCAAGGCTTAGGCGTAGTTTTGGCAAAGTTAAGCGTAAAGAGAGATGATATCTGGCGTGAGCAAAAGCTTACGCGTGGGATCCTAACTACAGCGTAAGAGAAGTTACAGCGTGGGAAAGGGGACCTTATCGTGGGAGCTTACGCGTGGGCGTATAAAGACCTACAGCGTGAAGGCTTACTCGTGAGTAGACCTTATCGTGGGGTCCTTGTTTACGCATATCCTTCATAGGATCTGGCGTGGTCCCATTGTAGAACCTTATGCGTAATAGTTATCGTGGGATTATTCTTCACGCATAACTTGACTACGCGTAGGGTAATCCTATGCGTAGAGTTGCAAATGACCTTGATTACAATATTAAAGTAGTAAAGCACGAAATAATTTCATCAAATCATTATCATTAACACAAAACTTCATTTTATTAACAAAACATGGCATGAATCATTCGTTTAAAGGTTCAGCGTGAAAGTCATACGCGTAGGTCAAAACCTAAGGGTTAAGATTTCTGCGTATCATTTCTAGCCATGGGATTTGCACCAAACAAATTCGGTAGGTCTATGATGTTGAGAGTCTATGAAACAAGTTATAACATCTAATTCGTTGAGGATCAAGATTACCCAAAGTTATGAACTTTAAACCCTAATTCCAATTGTTAAACATTTAGAGTTTACGGGTGGTTAACAACCTTGGAAATCATTAATTCATCAATATGTGAACATAACCCAACAATCTTTTGACCAAAACACTTCACATTCAAAATACCCAATTCGACTCAAGAACCCTAGTTTTCAAAAATCATCAATACGTGTTTGGGTGGGTTTGATGGTTAAAATGATATCCTTGATGTATTAGAACCGTTTGACACTATCCATTAATCCAAAACACACACACAATGATTGTGTGTTCATACGCTGTCGTAGAACACATAATCACGTGTAAAACACGTTTAGTAGTAGGATTAGCATGAAATTTAAAACCTTAGCTTAAAACATGTTGTAATCACAAAACTACTTACAAGATGATGATCAAAAGGACGGTTCTTGGTTGAATTGTAGGCGAGATTAGTTAGGTTGAGAGAATTAAATGAGAAGTGAATAAGTTAGGTGAAGGTATTTTATTAAAATTAACTTTAACATTTTGACAGTTTTGGTCCCTCCACTTTTCCTTTTTCAAACAAAGCCATTTAACTTCCATTTTGGTTACCAAACAAAGATTTTTTTGAAAGAAACTTGACGACACTCCCCTCGACTTAAAAATGATGAAAGGTTATTAATTTTAGTCAGGGGTGTCATTGAACCAAAGAAACTTCACCACCATTGATAAAATAACCAAGCGGGATATGATAACATGCAAGTACAGATGTTTTGAAACATTTAAGTGAAAATTTTCTCCCCTCAACACTTGATCGTAAAAATCTTGAATTTTGAAAGATTATAGTGTTGAAGGAAGAAATGTACTTGCCATGTTTAGAAAAAAAATAGATAGAAGAATATTTTGTTGTTTTATCGGATTTTATATTTTTGTATTTTTGTTTTGAAAAATTATTTACAAGCGGATGTTTTGGTGTTTGACAAGTTTTTAAGGCATTTTAAGAGGTCATCCAATTCCTCTTGAGTCAAACACCTCATACCAATCCGGTGGACCAACTCATTAAACCTAATGGGAGGCAAGGCTTTGGTGAGAAGATGCGCCAATTGGTATTCTGCACCATAAAGTATAATTCAACGGTACCACATTCCGTGGTCCTTGATGAAATGATAGCGAAGATCGATGTGCTTTGATTTTTGAGTCTTTGGCGGGTTGCACGAGATCGCAATGGCACTCCGATTGTCATGATACATCGGATTACATCAAATCGTAACCATAGTCTTTGAGTTGTGTTCTCATCCAGATGACTTGAGCACAACACGCGGACATGGCTACATATTACGCCCGGTTGATGACAAATGATGTACAATCTCGCTTCTTTGATTTCCAAGACACCGTTTATCACCAATAAATTGTAGAGCTCAAGTACTTTTCCTTGAGTCTAAGCATCCTGCGTGGTCGACGTCGAAAAAGCGATTAGTTCAAAACCGAATCCCGGATACGGATCCCCAGTTAATGGTTCCCTTGATGTATCGGAGGATTCTTTAGCCTCGAGAGTGGGTTTCGGTTGGTCGCGATCGATAACGGAGCATAGATAAGCAACAAAGACAATATCGGTGCGCTGTTGTTAGATACATAGAGACCCAATAATACTTGATTATTTGGTAGGGTCAACTAATTTCCATGTAAATCGGTCTAGCTTCTTGGTATGAGTCATTGGTGTGGCATAAGTATCAGGGTTTTCATTCCAAATTTGTTTAACAATTCAAGGGCATATTTGGGTGACTCAAGAAAATACCACCGGGGTGATTGATGAACTTGTAATCCTAGAAAGAATGTAAGTTCACCCATCATGGACATTTCAAAATTTTCTTCATTAGTTTTGCAAAAGCGGTTGAAAACTTTTTATGTGTAGACCCAAAATGATGTCATCACGTAAATTTGAACTATTAAGATATGTGCCCGTGATATTGTATAAAAAGTTGGGTCAACCGAACCTTTGGTGAAATTATTAGCAATGAGAGAGATGATAGCTTATCGTACCATGCAGGGGCTTGTTTGAGACCATAAAGAGCTTTGTTCGGTTTGTAGACATGGTTCGGGCACTCTGGATCAACGAATCCTTCGGGTTGGGCGACATAAACCGTTTCTTTCGGGTTGTCCGTTGAAATGCGTTTGACATCCATTAGATATTAACTTTCACATGCACATCATAACATTAACACAATGAGAACATAGATGGTTTTAGAGAGAAAGAGTGGGACATTCTAGTGAGAGAAACTTGTGGAATATTAGATTGCCAAAGAACATCCAACCCTCTACCTTGCAGGTAGGGGTATTTATAGGTTACAAACTAAGCGACCTCCTGACGGCTGTGGATCGGGGATACGGTGGGTAAAGACCCGACCTTCTTCCACGGTGTTGCACTATACTATTTTACGCTACTAACTAACTACATAAACCGTAACTAATGACCAATCTACGAGCTAACTTAAGCTAGATAATAGTTGGGGGTGTGACTCTTTCAACCTTTGGAATTTTCTAATTCCTAACAATCTCCCCTAAGGGAGGTCACCCCATAATTTACATTTCAAATCCTAGCATTCTAGTCTTGACATTGTTCTTGAGCTCGTAGACTTTCATACATCAACATCGTAAGCTTAGTGCATGGGTGGAGCAACTTCAAAGTCTGCTAAGATTTGTACTTTAAATTAGAGGTCCATTTAAGATTCATGAGATAGTAAATATGAGCCGACTTTTGAGATCATCAAGAATCAACAATCTCGACACATCCTTTGCGGTGTTGGTATTATGTGATGTAGTGACTTTAGGACCGACATGCTCACATTTTGGATCATGAAATCTTCACATC
>CM040242.1:147026612-147075141 GCA_022545495.1 Chrysanthemum lavandulifolium
GGATAAGGGCATTACAAGGTAGAAACAAACCAAGATGGTTTGGGCCTTTTAAAGTAATGGAAACCAATCTAAAGGATAAAACCGTCACCATAATTTACAACGCTGGCAAGGAATCCACGGTAAGCATACAACGCTCACGCCTTTCGAAGAAGGAAAGCGAAGGAAGGAGATGACGATAATGAAGTTACGTGAGTGTACGATTACGAGTCTAGCTACAAGACTCATAAATAAAGAAAAGCGTTTAGTGGAAGGCAACCCATGCTTAATTGTTTGCTTGTTAGTGTCATATATCTTTTAGTGATTGCTTATTCTCATGTTTAAATTTGTAAAATGATTTATTTTGTTTTTAACCTCGTCTTAATTGCATATAAAGGTATTTTACATAAAGGATAAGTGTAGGAGGATTACACACGCCAAAAGAAATGTGAACATGAGAATTTCAATTAATTAAAAGATATATATGTGTGTTTGTTCGAGTCAAATGCTTGTATCGAGTCATAATGGATGTTTTGCGAAATTTTCCGATCCTAAAGATGTAAATTTTCCGAATTTTTTCGAGAAAATCGCAGACCGGTTTTTGTCGGGATAACCGACGGCGTCAGATCGCAACCCCGACAGATGTCGAAAGGAGTAAAATAACAGACTTTTTCTCGTTTTACGAGCTACTTATAAAATTTTGGATTTTTCGGTCTTAATTTTCAGAAGTGCAGAAACATCCATTCCACGCATTATATCCTAGTAGTCTTATATATATATTACCGCCGATTTTACGCAAAAGTTTCGCTTGTTTTCTTCAAGTGTGCGGTTTTATTTATCAAGAAGAAGAAACAAAGATTGGAAGGAACTTTTCACGCATACATTTTCTTGGAAAGAATTTAACCACTACTTAACACGCGGATCCTCTTGAGCTAATCGTGAGTATTAGTTTCTTTAGTTTTCATTACCCTCCATTATCATAACTTTGATACTTCGGGGAACATTGGGACAATGTTCGCCTTAAGTGAGGGAAAATAAACGGGAACTTTAAAACTATGCTTATCCTTGATTATTTGCTTTGTCCAATTGTATTTGTGTAATAAACCATGAGAAAATGTCGGTTAGGGTAATTTTGGCACCAAATTTAAAATTTTCATGACATGTAGGGTGGCCCATTAGTCTTAACAAAACGTCTCACGGATAGGAAGTTGCATGACTAGCACAAAACCCTTTACCACATAAATTCCACCAAAATGTGAGGATCACCTTAGATTAGTAGGAATTAAAGCATTCATCTTTAATACTTAGAGTGTGAACCTAGTATAATAGATTCTAGAACTTGTTTTGTGATGCATCCAGAGATCGCTAGTAAGACTACACTTGTGTAGTTAGGAATAACTAAATGATAAGAGGCATTAGGATAACCCTTGTTCGACACCCGCAATATAATTACTTCTTCATCGGTTGAGTAATTCCCCACAACTTTCGTTGTACTCATCTTTAGTACGATACCCCTAGTTAACCCTCGAGCCTATCCTTTTCAGCGGTTCTTGTGATGTTTGGTTTTACGGAATATCAATGAAACATGTTTACCACCCCCCCGGACACCCAAATCGCCTTAGCCCACCTTGTATGCACTCACTTTTAGTGCATTGTTATCACCTAAACCCTTAGTTCAATTATCTAGTTGCTTGCATGAGTTGCTAAGTCGAGTCATATCCTTGTATCTGATTTTGGGACGATTGGGACTCATGGGAAAGTTAAAGTTTATGAATGAATGGAAGGAACGCTAAATTCCCTTATTTGCGTAATAACGCACCTAAGTATTTTGATCTTTTCAATTCGGGTCAAATTAGTGTTAGAGTAATAAAAAACTCAGTGTAGGGATGTGCCTATAAATCCCTATCATTTTGATGTTACCGTAGAGGATGGTAGAGTAAAAGTGTATGAAAAAAAAAAAAAAAAAAAAAAAAAAAAAAAAAAGAGAAAAGCAAAAATAGAGTGTTCAAAAAAAAAAAAAAAAAAAAAAAAAAAACGGACTACCATCCGACATCTATCTTTAAATTTATGTTTGTTTGTTTAGAGTTATCTAGAGTTTAGAGTGTCGAGTCTTGGCTTAGCAACGCCATTCTTCATATGCTTGTAACATAAAGATTTTGACTTGCCACCACTAAATTATCCCACCAAACCCTTTGTTTTCCTCTAGTAAGCCTATCATTACAACCCTTTAAAGACCTCTTGGATAGTCTTTCCTAGGTGCTTATGCCAAAGCGATGGAGGTTTGATCTATTCTCGAGCCTATGGTAATCTATGTACTAGACCGGTTAATGAGTGTTTATCTTCCATTTCCAACCTGTTATATTTCATATACACCCGAGAGATGCGAGTATCCAAACACCCCACGTGAGGTGCTAATATGTAATTTTAGCTTGTTATGACTTTGGGGGCTTATATGTGTTGTGATTGTTCTAAACCAATGCTTCATGACCCCAACTTATAAATTAATTGGCTAAAAGCACATTTGCTTGAGGACAAGCAAATACCAAGTGTAAGGATATTTGATAAGGTTTAAAATGTACCTGAGGTCGTTTAAGCCTTATTTGATCACTTTGTATCCGTTATTACTTATCGCCCTTTTCACTTTTAGGTCTCTTGAAGGCAAATTCTTTGAATGGCACTTATTTGACGAAAAGGCGTGGATATCTGAAGAAAATGGCCAAAGTCAAGAATCGAGACACTCAGTGCTTTGAAATACAAGAGGCGGCGTCGGTGTTAATGCTGACGCCGTCGTAGCACTTCTACGACGGACAAGGTAGCCAAATTGCTTATTTTCAAGTAGGCGGTGTCGCTTTAAAGAGGCCGTCGCAACCGCACGGCCCAGATTTGATCCAGACGGCGTCGAGATCGAAGGGGCGAATCACAAGCATAAGGTGACGCCGTCGCAAGACTAACGTGGCCAGCGAAACCACAATGACGGCGACCGACGGTGTCACAAATCATAAGGTGACGCCGTCGCGATTGTAATCTTATATAGAAATCCGAATTTTTCAGGTTTCAGTGTAGTCTTTTGGAGTAAAACCTAAACCAACCAAGTCTGTTTGTACAAGATTTTAGGTTCCAAACCTTATCTTACACCAAGATAAGTATTTTACTCATTAATTCAATTATGTCTTCAATTGATTGTGTGTATGCTTGCATGTTTACCATGTCCCAAAAATTACTTGTGTGTTTGCTTAGATATATGAAACCTAGTTGTTAATTATTGTTAGGTTGTCTCTTACCTTAATTGTAATTGGCTTAGGAGTGCGACTCAGCTATCGTTGTGTTTACTACTTGATAAATCTTTGACGCTTTATGAATGACTTAGTGGACTTGCTTACTAAACCCAAAGATAACCTCAAAGTTAGTTTATGAATGACTTAGTGGATTTCGCTTACTACACTTAAGGTGACTTCAAAGAGTTAGGAATGCACACCTTACTTACCTTAGAAAACATTAACGCGTTAAGAATAAGGACGTGACAATTCAACCATCAATAGGAGATAACTAGAGTAGTAGCATCTAGGTAAACACATCTTTAGATCATCATACGAGCACACAACAATAGACATAGACTATCCTCACCCTAGTTAGATTAGATAATTAGATAAGTAGAGTAATCGGTGAAATACCAAACCCCCAACCAAACCCCGAGATTAAGTAATTTTCATTTCTAAAAACATAAAGCTGTCAATAATCTTAACTCAACCCTTAGCGTAGTATTTTCGCTAGCATTCCTATTCCCTACAGCGATATCAATACACTGGCTTACCACATACTACACTACAGCGATTAGGTTCCTTTGCCTGGGGTGTTATAAAACTTGCTCGAAGAAAGAAGTTCCTTTGACCCCGAGCGCCGCGCGAAGCCGCATCGGGGTCAAAGGAACTTCTTTCTTCGAGCAAGTTTTATAACACCCCAGCAAAGGAACCTAATCGCAGTAGTGTAGTATTAGGTAAGCCACGGGTATTGATATCATTCTCTGGGGAATAGGAATGCTAGTGAGAAGTTACTATGCTAAGGTTGAGGTCGAGGAAGATTATTTTTATCTTTTTATGTTTTTAGGAATTAGAAAGGTACGAATCTCGGGTTTGGATTGGGGTTGGTATTTTTACCGATTACTCTACTTGTCTAATTATCTAGTCTAAGGTCTATGTAGTCTATTTCTAATTATTGTGTGCTCGTATGATAGTTTAAAGATGTGTTTACTTAGGTTTTATTACTCCTTAATTATCTCTTATTGATGGTCGAATTGTCAAGTCCTTATTCTTAATCACGCCAGTGTCTAAAGTCGTAGGGTATGCTTATCCCTAACTCTTTGAAACTACCAAAGGGTCTCGCCTACAAAATCTCTAGGAATTATAAACCTAACTCTAAGGTACTCTTTGGATGGTTTAGCTTACAACTACTCTAGGTGTTATAGCCTAAGGTTCACAAAGATTAATCAAGCATTAACTACACAACGAATGACCTATCGCATTACTAGATCATTAACAATTAAGATAAGAGACAACCAATCAATATTTAATAATCAAGTTTCATATTCCCTAAGCAAACACACAAGTAAATTAGCGGGACATGGAGAACATGCAAGCATACACACAAATAATTGAAGACATAATTGAATTAATGAAGTAAAACACTTATCTTGGTGTAAGATAGGGCTTGGAACCCTAAAATATCGTACAAGACAACCTTGGCTCGGTTTAGGTTTTACCCAAAAGACTACACACCGAAAACCGAAAATTCGGATTCTATATATAAGATTACAATCGCGACGGCGCCACCTTATGATTTGTGACGCCGCCGGTCGCCGCTATTAGGGTTTCGTCTCGCCACGTTAGTCTTGCGACGGCGTCACCTTATGCTTGCGACGCCGCCCCTTCGCCTCG
Organism: Chrysanthemum lavandulifolium; assembly: GCA_022545495.1. Lineage (NCBI taxonomy): Eukaryota > Viridiplantae > Streptophyta > Magnoliopsida > Asterales > Asteraceae > Chrysanthemum > Chrysanthemum lavandulifolium. The sequence continues at coordinate 147,031,520 of CM040242.1, forward strand.
ACCGTCTCGATCAAATCTAGGTCGCCCGAGTTGCGACGGCCTACTTTTTAAAGCCCCGACACCGCTACTTGAAAATAAGCAATTTGCTCCGTCCCGTCGCAGTGCTCTCGACGGCCGCACTAACACCGACGCCGCCCCTTGTATTTCAAAGAACTTGAGTGTCACAATTTTGACTTTGGCCATTTTCTTCAGATATCCGCGCTTTTCGCCCAAATAAGTGCCATTCCAAGAATTTGCCTTCAAGAGACCTTAAAAGTGAAAAGGAACGATATTAAGTAATAACGGATACAAAGTGATCAAATAAGGGCTTAAACGACCCTCAAAAGGTACATTTTAAAACCTTATCAAATATCCCTACACTTGGTATTTGCTTGTCCTCAAGCAAATGTGCTTTTAGCCAATTAATTTATAAGTTGTGGGTCATGAAGCATTGGTTTAGAACAATCCACACCACATATAAGCCCCGAAAAGTCATAATAAGCACGAAATTACATATACTCACATCTCTAGGGTGATATGAAATATAACAAGTTGAAATGGAAGATAAACACTCATTAACCGGTCCTAGTACATAGATTACCATAAGCTTGAGAATAGATCAAACCTCCATCGCTTGGCGTAAGCACCTAGGAAAGACTATCAAAGAGGTCTTTAAAGGCTTGTAATGTTAGGCTTACGGTAGGAAACAAAGGGTTCAAAGGGATAGGCTATTTAGTGGTGGCAAGTCAAATATCTTTATGTTACAAGCATACGAAGAATGGCGTTGCTAAGCCAAGACTCGACACTCTAAACTCTAGATAACTCGAAACAAACAAACATAAATTTAAAGATAAATGTAGGATGGTAGCCCGTGTTTTTTTTTTTTTTTTTTTTTGAACACTCTATTTTTTTTCTTCTCTCTTTTCTATATCTTTTTTCGATTTTTTTTTTTTTCATACACTTTTACTCTACCATCCTCTACGGTAACATCAAAAAGATAGGGATTTATAGGCACATCCCTACACTTGAGTTTTTATTACTCTAACACTAATTTAACCCGAATTGAAAAGATCAAAACACTTGGGGTATGTTATTACGCAAATAAGGGAATTTAACGCTCCTTCCATCATTTCATAAACTTTAACTTTTCCCATGAGTCCCAATCGTCCCAAAATCGTGGTACAAAAGATATGACTCGACTTAGCAACTCATGCAAGCAACTAGATAATTTAACTAAGGGTTTAGGGTGATAACAATAATGCACTAAAAGTGAGTGCATACAAGGTGGGCTAAGGCGATTGGGTGTACATTCGGGGCGGTAAATAATGTTTTCATTGATATTCCGAAAACCGAAACATCATGAGAACCGCGAAAAGGATAGGCTCGAGGGTTAACTATGGGTATCGTGTACTAAAGATGAGTACAACGCAAAGGTGGGGGAATTACTCAACCGATGTGGAAGAAGTAATTCTATTATGAGTATCAAACAAGGGTTATCCTAATGCCTCTTATCATTTAGTTATTCCTAACTACACAAGTGTAGTCTTACTAGCGATCTCGGATGCATCACAAAACAAGTTCTAGAATCTATTATACTACCGGTTCACACTCTAAGCATTAAAGATGAATGCTTTAATTCCTACTAATCTAAGGGTGATCCTCACATTTTGGTGGAATTTAGGTGTTAAAGGGTTTTGTGCTAGTCATATAACTTCCTATCCGTGAGACGCTTTGTTAAGACTAATGGCCCACTCTACATGTCATGAAAAATTTTAAATTTGGTGCCAAAATTACCCTAACCGACATTTTCTCATGGTTTATTACACAAATACAATTGACAAAGCAAATAATCAAGGATAAGCATAGTTTCAAAGTTCCTGCTTTATTTTCCCTCCCTATATTTAAACCGAACATTGTCCCCAATGTTCCCGAAAGTATCAAAGTTATGATAATAGAAGGTAATGAAAACGAAAGAAACTAATACTCCCGATTAGCTCGGTAGGATCCGTGTGTGAAGTAGTGGTTAAATCCTTTCCAAGAAAAATGTATGCGTGAAAAGCTCCTTCCAATCTTTTATTTCTTCTTCTTGATAAATAAAACCTGCACACTTGAAGAAAATAAACGAAACCTTCGCGTAAAATCGACGGTAATAATATATATAAGACTCTACTAGGATATAATGTTGTGGAATGGATGTTTACGCACTTCAAAAATTAAGACCGAAAATTCCAAAATTTTATAAGTAGCTCGAAAACGAGAAAAAGTAACTGTTGTTTTACTCCTTCCCGACCACAAAGTTTCGATCTCGACGCGTCAGTTATCCCGACAAAACCGGTCTGCGATTTTCGGAAAATTTCTCGAAAATTTACATCTTTAGGATCCGGAAAATTTCTTCAAAACATCCATTATGACTCGATACAAGCATTTGACTCGAACAAACACACATATATCTTTTAGTTAATTGTTATTCTCATGTTTACGTTTCTTTTGTAATCCTCCCTACACTTATACTTTATGTAAAATACCTTTATATGCAATTAAGACGAGGTTAAAACAAAATAAATCATTTTTACAAATTTAAACATAAGAATAAGCAATCACTAAAAGATATATGACACTAACAAGCAAACAATTAATGGGTTGCCTTCCACGAAGCAATTTTCTTTATTTATGAGTCTTGTAGCTAGACTCGTAGTCGTGTTCTACGTTGTCTCGCACGCCACGTGCTCATTCTTAAGCCATTCCAATGTTCTTTCATTCTTTTGTAATCATCTCCTAATCCTAGGCATTTTTGTAATACCGCTTAGTTTTCTCATATGGGTACCTAAGTCCACTTTGCTTATCCCTTTCACTAAGCAATGGAATAGGGTCATTCTATTACATGCCTCAATATCCCTATGTTTAAACCTAGGATGAGCGTGTGGCATTTGGTAGGTAAAGTCTTCAACTTCATCGTAGAATGTAATTAGACCATCAATCATCCGCTCATTCAACCTAGTCATTCTTTTGAAAGGTTTTCCAAAATTACTTGACCGAGGTCCTTATCAATAAATTCTCCTAAGTCCTCTAAGACCATGAACTCAACCAAATAAGCAAAGCTTCCAACAAATACGCAAATAAGGATCGCTTCAACAACATTGTTCCTTGATAAGTTAACTCATTGATCTTGATTTTATTGTATAGGTCCTCGAGATTAAGTTCAAAGGCAAGAATGAATTCAAGTAAGCATCGAACCCTTCTAATCCTATTTTGCAAGGGAATTTCATGTTAAAGGTACCATCTTTCTCAATTCTACACCTAGGGTCAAAACATCGGGAGGGTCTTCCTCCATTTCAAAACTAACTTCATTGATGACCTCCCGCTATCAAGTGCTTCAACATAACCAAACTCCTCATCGGAATCGAAATATAGAAAGGACTTTGTTGTTGCCAATTTATCTTATTATGCCCTAGGTGATTTCCAAAATGGTGAACGGGTGAAGGTTTTTGTGGGATCGCGCTCGCAATTTCGGGATTGGGAACGGGTAGGGTGAAGAATCTTGTGAAGACTCGTATCATGGTGAGTGATGGATTTTACGAACAAAGGTCACGAAGAAGGAGGATAGACTATGAGAAAGCTAAAATGAGAAAAAATTTACTTGATAGGAATCAAGCAAAGAAACCTAAGCGAGGTGGACTACTAACTAGCTATTCGATTCCCGCAGCCGGGCGCCAAAACTTGATACGCTTACGCAGCTGCTCGGGGTCAAAGGAACTTCCTTTCTTCGAGCAAGTTTTATAACACCCAGGCAAAGGAACCTAATCATTGTAGTGTAGTATTAGGGTAAGCCACGGTATTCATATCGCTTCTCTGGGAATAGGAATGCTAGTGAGAAGTTACTACGCTAAGGTTGGGGTTGAAGAAGATTATTTTTATCTTTTATGTTTTTAGGAATTAGAAAGGTACGAATCTCGGGTTTTGATTTGGGGTTGGTATTTCACCGATTACTCTACTTGTCTAATTATCTAGTCTAAGGTATATGTAGTCTATGTCTAATTATTGTGTGCTCGTATGATAGTTTAAAGATGTGTTTACTTAGGTTTTATTACTCCTTAATTATCTCCTATTGATGGTCGAATTGTCACGCCCTTATTCTTAATCGCGTTGTGTGTCTAAAGTCGTAGGGTATGCGTTATCCCTAACTCTTTGAAACTACCAAAGGGTCTCGCCTACAAAATCTCTAGGAATTATAAACTCTAACTCTAAGGTATTCTTTGATGGTTTAGCTTATAACTACTCTAGGTGTTATAGCCTAAGGTTCACAAAGATTAATCAAGCATTAACTACACAACAAATGACCTATCGTGATTACTAGATCATTAACAATTAAGATAAGAGACAACCAATCAATATTCAATAATCAAGTTTCATATTCCCTAAGCAAACACACAAGTAAATTAGCTTGGACATGGAGAACATGCAAGCATACACACAAATAATTGAAGACATAATTGAATTAATGAAGTAAAACACTTATCTTGGTGTAAGATAGGGTTTGAACCCTAAAATATTGTACAAGACAGCCTTGGCTCGGTTTAGGTTTTTACTCCAAAAGACTACACACCGAAAACGAAAAATTCGGATTCTATATATAAGATTACAATCGCGACGGCCACCTTATGATTTGTGACGCCGCCGGTCGCCGCCATTAGGGTTTCGTCTTGGCCACATTAGTCTTGGCGACGCGCCACCTTATGCTTGTGACGCCCCCTTCGCCTCGACCCGTCTGGATGAAATCTAGGTCGTGCGAGTCATGACGGCCTACTCTTTTAAAGCCCCGACACCGTCACTTGAAAATAAGCAATTTGGCTACCGTCCCGTCACAGAGTGCTCCGACGGCGTCGCAATTAACACCGACACCGTCCCCTTGTATTTCAGCACTTGAGTGTCTCGATTCTTGACTTTGGCCATTTTCTTCGTATATCCGCGCCTTTTCGTCCAAATAAGTGCCATTCCAAAGAATTTGCCTTCAAGAGACCTAAAAGTGAAAAGGAACGATATTAAGTAATGACGGATACAAAGTGATCAAATAAGGGCTTAAACGATCCCTCAAAAAGGTACATTTTAAAACCTTATCACATATACAAAGGGAATTTGAAATTATCGTTCTTTCCCCGTTACTCCATAAAATATTACTTTAACCCATGAGTCCCAATTCTCCCAAAACTGTATACAAATGATATGACTCGACTTAACAACCATGCAAGTAACTAGATAATTGAACTAAGGGTTTAGTAATTATAACAATAATGCACTAAAGATGAGTGTATACAAGGTAGGTTAAGGCGATTGGGTGTAACATTTGAAAGGTGGATTGCAAACAATGCTCTTCATTGATATTTGAATACCAAACTTCACAAGAACCGCGAAAAGATAGGCTCTAAGGGGTCAACAAGGGGTATCGTGTACTAAAATGAGTAGTACATCGCAAGGTTATGGGGAAAATTACTCAACCGATGTGGAAGAGGTAATTATATTATGTGTTTCAAACAAGGGTTATCCTAATGCCTCTTATCATTTAGTTAATCCTAACTACACGAATGTATTCTCACTAGCGATCTCGAAATGCATCACAAAACAAGTTCTAGAATCTATTATACTACCGGTATACTCACTAAGCATTAAAGATGAATGCTTTTATTCCTAAATATCTAGGGGCGAACCTCACATTTTTGGGGTGGAATTTGAGTGGTAAACGATTTTTGTGCTAGTCATATTATTCCTATCCATGAGACGCTTTATTAAGACTAAAGTTTAACTCGTAAATGCCATACAAAATTTTAAATTTGGTGCTAAAATTGCCCTAACAAATATTTCTCATAGTTTATTACACAAATTACCAAGGACAAGACAAATAATCAAGTGAGTGAATAGTTTCTAAGTTCCCGTTTTATTCTCCCTCCCTACACTTAAACTGAACATTGTCCCCAATATTCCCGGAAAGTATCAAAGTTATGATAAAGGAAGGTAAGTAAAAAGAGAAAGAAACTAGTACTCCCATGATTAGCTCAAGAGGATATGTATGAAGTTGTGGTTAAATCCTCCTCCAAAGAATGAATAAGTAATAAGTGCTTCATCCAATATGTATCTCTTGTTCTTGTCCAATATAACATGTACACTTATAAGAAAACAATACGAAACCTCGCATAAAATCGGTGGTAAACTATATATGAAACAAAACTAAACTAGAAAGCAAGTAAGATATAATGCTTGTGGAATGGATGTTTGCGCTTTTACGGAAAATTAAGAATTGGGAAATTCCAAAAATCACAAGTTACACAGAAAACAAAACTGATATTCTGTTTCTACATTGCTTAACGTCGCTAGGTGTTAATCCTGACGCCGTCGGTTGTCCTGACAAAAAGTGGTCTGATGCGTTTTTCTGAAAAAAATCTAGAAAAATTACCTCATTAAAACTTGGAAAAATTTCTGCAGAACATCCATTATGACTCGATACAAGCATTTGACTCTAACAAACACACAAATATATAAATTTCAGTTGTTATTAATCTCATGTTCATGTTCTTAAAACCATATGTGATCTTCCCTACACTTATCTTTTTGTAAAATACCTTTATATGCAATTAAGACAAGGTTAAAAACAAAATAAAGCATTTTAACAAAGTCTAACATGAGAATAAACAACAATGAAAAAGATATATAAATGCACCAACAAAAATTGAAAAACAAAACAAGCAAACAATTAAGCATGGGTTGCCTTCCATGAAGCACTTTTCTTTATTTATGAGTCTTGTAGCTAGACTCGAAGTCGTGCCCCTACGTGACTTTCTTACCATCATCTTCTTCCTCATGACGATTTCTATTGGGGTTTTCCATAGCATAGTTATGCCCTATTATGCATCTTTCTAAGAAATCATCTTGCCCCAATTTGGTTCTATATTTCACCCTAATTTCACATTCTTTATAGAATTCAAATATCATACTCATCACATAATCTACTCCTCTCCTTCTATCAACCTCATTTCTATATTAGACCGATAGCTTAAGTTCATTTTCATTATTGGATGGTGATGAGAATTGCTCAATCTTAAATGGCATTTGGTAGGCAATGTCATCGATCTCATCCTTAAATCTAACTATCCCTAATGATGGATCTTAAGTCATCCCGAAGCTATCTATGAATGGCTTTCCTAGAACTACATGGGACAAGCTAGGATCTATAATTGTACTAATATCTTCCACAATCACGAAATCCGTTAGGTACGTGAAGCTTCCTACATAGATGGGCAATCCCTTAATTCTACCAAAGAAATTACATCTTACGCTAGGATTATCGGGGTCTTGCCTATTTGGGATAGGTTTTTTCATCACCCAATTATAGTACGTGCTAGTCATGATGTTTATTGGGGACTTGCGATCAATGTAGGCCTTTGCCACGAAAATATGTCCTATGCAACACGGTATGTTGATGTTTCTAGGATTTCCAAAGGTGATGTGTGGGCATCTCATGGTATAAAAGGAACGAAAGTCGCGTACTAGGTGTGGGTGGTATGAAAGTTTCTCATCCGTAGGAAACTTGTTGAAGTATTCATCACCTACTTCGTCTACTACCTTGGTTGTTTCATCCTTAGGAGTCTCACTAACCTCAAGCACCGTCTCATGGTTTGCTTCATCGCTATTCCTATTTGGTTTCACTAGGGTGATGGCATTGACGAAGTGAACGTGCTTTGATGAAGACGGGTCCCTAGTGTTATTTCCTAATTGTGAGTGAGTGAAATACTTGCTCGGGTCCTTAATCTTTACAAGGGAAGCTTTTTCGGAGGAGTGAGTCTAGATGACATTAACCTTTTAGGTTGTCGTCCTATCATGATTGGTAATGGCTTTCAAGAGGTTATCTATCTTCCTATCCATCTCGACTTGTTGTTGGTTAAAGCGGTCCAAAAGCTTGGCTATTTGGGCTTCTTGGGATGTCGCGAGGTTTCACATTATCCCTTCTAAGTTGTGTTGAATAGGGGCATGAGGGCTTGAATTGTGTTGTTGGGTCCATATGGAGTCGTTAGAGGTGAATTCTTTGGTTTGACTCCAATTATAGTCGGATTTGCCCCTCCATGCCTCTCAGGTTTCATTGTAAGTTCTAGGTCCGGGTGTTGTGGGGAATCTTCCTCCCATTCTGTTGGTATGCGAAGATGCGTAGTCTATGGAAGCTTGTTCGGTGAGTCTCGTACGATTACGAGTGTCATGGGGACCACTACATAACTCACACAAGGAAGAGACTTTGTTCACTTGGCGTGAAGGCTTAGGAGTTTCGTAGGAACTCATTAGGAATTTGACTTGATCTTCAAGTTTGAGGATCCTACGATTGGAAGGTTGTGAGTCAATGCGAGGCAAGGATATTGCCTTTATGGTTTTGGGCAACTCACGGGGGTCGTTCCAACATTCGTTGTCATAGAGGGCAAGGTCCTCTATTGTACCCCACGACTCTTCAGCGATAAGTTCACTAAGCTTACCACCGGCCGCTTGGTCGATGGTTTGCCTAGTGGAGAGATTGACATGATTGTAAAAGATTTGGACTTGAAGCCAAAGATCGATGCCGTGACGAGGGACTTTATGGAGTAAGTCCTTGAATCGAGTCTACGCCTCGTAGAGAGTTTTTCCTTGACATTGTTGGAACATCAAGATGTTATTCCTTTGCTTGGTAGTTCTCCCCAGTGGGAAAAATTGGGCGAGGAAACGAGTGGTGAGATCATCCCAACTTGAGATGGATCCTGTGGGAAGTCGCTCAAGCCAATTACTAGCTTGGTCCCGTAGAGAGAATTGGAAGAGACGCAAGCGCGTGGTCTCCCATGTGGCAGCATCAAGGTCAATGGAGTCAACGATTTTTAGGAAATCCTTGAGATGTTGATTAGGATCTTCGGAACGAAGTCCATGGAATGCACATCCGTTTTGCACCAACCAGATGGTGTCGGATCGTAGTGCCGTATTTTGAGCTTGAAGTGGGAGCTGAATGGTACTCCTATAGCCTTGATGGCTCGGTCTAGAGTATTCACCAAGAGTACGGCCTCTTGGCGGGTTGTGTAGTGGTTGATTGAGTGGAAGTGGTTGATATGGTGGTGGATCGTTTTTGGGTGGGTTATCACCTTCCATGATGAAAAGTAATGAGATTACGAACAAAAACACAAAGAAGGGGAATAGACTAAAAGGAAGCTAATGAAAAAGAGAAAAAATCTCACTTGATAGGAATCAAGCGAGTAGACCTAAACGAGATAGAAATCTAACTAGTTATTCTATTCCCCGGCAGCGACGCCAAAAACTTGATACGTGGGTTCAGGGTCGAGAAGACTTCCTTTTCTACGAACAAGTTTTTCAACCCTCTAGGCAGTGTACCTAATCATTGTAGTGTAGTATGGGGTAAGCCCAGGTGATTGATTCATTCTCTATGGGAATAGAGATGCTAGAAAGAGATGTATGATGAGAAGGTGAGGGTGAGGGAGATTCTTTTTAGCCTTTTTATGGTTTTTGAAAGCAAGGTAAATATCTCGGGGTATAGGAGTGGGGGTGGTACTTCTATCGATTTTTAACTACTTTTGATAACTACTTAATAATTAACTAATTAAACTATGGATAGATTATGTTAATTGTAGATGTACCCGTATGATGATTAAAATGTGTTTACTTAGATGTTCTTACTCCCTAGTTATCTCTTATTGGTCGGTTGAATTGTCACATCCTCATCTTAATTGGTGTGTTGTATTCAGTTTGGTCATAGGGGGTGCCTAATTCCCTAGTTCTATGAATTGTAACTCTTCTCTATACTATCCGGGATTGGCGAGTACAATAGTATCTCCCCCGAATACTCTATTATCCTTAAGCTACAACTCACGCGACAAACACAACGAATGACCTAGGTGCACTCCTAAGCTTTTTTGCTATTTAGGACGTTCAAGCTCGCAACAATTGAAGAAGAAGCCAGTTTTCCTTACTTAGGCGTCTACCAATTAAGACAAGAGACAACCTAAAAATAATTAATAACTAGGTTTCATAGATCTAAGCAAACACAAGGATAATTTAGCTACTCATGCTAAACAAGCAAGCATACACACATACAATTGAACATGGGGTACACATAATGATAATATGGATTAACAATCATATCTTATGATGTAAAGAAGGGTATGGAGCCCTTAGATACTGTCAAAGTCGGACTACAACTGAATTAGGGTTTGCTCTCCAAATTCTACCTCTTAAAATACAGAAAAATCGAATTCTATATATCGATTTACAAATGCGACGGCGTCACCTTTTGCTAGTGACGCCGTCAGGTCGCCGTCATTAGGGTTTCGTCTGGGCCAAGTAATCGTTGGGATGGCGTCAGTTGATAAGTGTGACGCCATCAATCTTCATAAAGGACATCGTCTGAGATTGGTTCTTGGGCGTCTGGTGTGGAAAATGAGAGTGACGCCTTCCAGAGTTTAGGCATGACGCCTTCAGTTTGTAGAATCAAAATTTGTTCTGAGCCGTCATGTGTATTTTGATCAAAACATCTATATAGGGACGGCGTCGCCCTTTGGTTGAGAGGCCGTCAGGTCTGCTGGAGGGCCTTTGATCTTGACTTTGCCATTTTCTTCATGTTTTCACTCCTTTTCGTCCAAATATGTTTCATTCCAGCATTTTGCTTCCAAAAGACCTAAAATGTGAAAATGAGCGATTTTATGTAGTAATGTATATAAAATGTGTCGATTTAGGGCTTAAATGACCCCCTAAAAAGGTATGTTTTAAATCCTTATCATTAACATTTACATTTATCATCGTGAATTTATATGTGCACCTAAGACGTTACAAGTCTTGTATGGGCAAGACTTGTGACAAGATTAGGTTGACATATACTAGTCATGAGGACTTAATTAAAAATGTTTTCATCTTATTAACAATAAACCTATGAACTCACCAACCTTTGTGTTGACACTATTAGCATGTCTTTTCTCGGTCCGCAGCATAACTTTGGCATGGAGCATTTGAGTCGCATGACATATTTTGAAGGCGATATGCATAATATTCACCATTCGATAATATTTTGAAAAACATTTATGTAATATTTTACTTTGGAATCTCTTGTTATAACTCTGATATTATTTATCGAATGATAACTTTTTAAAACATCTCATTTAGAGTTCGTTTTCTATAACTTGAACTTTGTACTATGAAATAACACCCCAATGACACTATCTTTCGCTGCGATATTTTGGGGGTGTTACAACTTACAGTGTTGATCGTTAACATTTCAGACCTGTAGTTATCTGCCACACCGGCAACTCATTATTATTTAGACCCAGACATTCCAGAAACTGAGCATTCTTGGGTGAGTCGGTGGCTTGCATTAGAATTAAATTTACCTAATAATTTTTCGGTGAAGACTTATTGACATGTGGTGGCTATTTACTTATGGCTATGGAGCAGATGGGAAAATTACAACATGAATCCACCACTTTACGTGTGCAAATATCGTCTCGAAGATCAAGAAAAGGAGAGGCTAAGGTACCGATATTATTTAGCCTTGATGCTTCAGCAAAACTCCATAAAGTTACAAGGTAAGCTATCATGAAATGAAGAGCTTTAAACTTGCATCCTATGTTTTTCGTGTTTGGCAATTTAGTCAACATGTATTAAGTAGTGTTTGGAATTGTATTTTAGAAAATGCTTATGGTTATTTATGGTTACAAGGAGTCAGGTTTACCTTTTAACCATTAATACTTAATCTCAATAGATCTAGATATTTGTATTACACATCATGCACTCAGTGTACCACCTGTGAGGGAACGATAATGGAGTTTGTGAGTGTGTAAACCATGGACCTCTGCCAGAGCCCACCTACAAGGAATATCTTAATAAACTGAACGTCGTAGTGACCCTAAAATGTTGATGTTCACGTTTTGAATATCGTTGCTGATTGTGTAGGTATAATTTCAAAGTATTTATGTCGGATGAAACAACAAGAGTGTTGTTTACTTCTTTCACCCCATGTGTTGATGTCATCATCGGATATTTGTGTCATAAATTGGTTCAGAAGCTCGAAGCACCTGACCCCCAACAAATACCAGCAGAAGCTCGAAGCACTCTAGATGATGTACTGGATAGTACCATTGAGACAAATGGAACGAATGGAACACCAAAGGATATCACAGGTTAGAATCGTTAGGTTCTTATATACTGTTTTGTAAGAAATGTTTTTGTTCACTGATTGTTAACACATGTTAGTTTTTCTAAAGTCTCAGGTACATCATCATCATCTGATTTAGCTAAAGTAGAAGATATGGGGAAAGCAGTGTTTAAAACTGAACCTAGGACTAGATATGCTAAAATGCCAGCCTTTTCGAGCTCACTAATGGAAGCAAGGTATTTGGAGTAGTGGAAATGTGATCGCTACTCTTTTGTTTATGCATTCTGCGTTTCCGTGGGAAAGTGGTGTTGTTCGAGTTTTGGGTGATACATGTCATGCTGATTATTTGATAAGCTGTGTAGTTGAACAATTCATGTTTATGTTTAGGTTGGTGTATGATCGGATCGTTAAACAAGTTGTTGAACAATCTTTTTTGTTCGAAATTTTGCAATGTCATTCACATGTTTTAGCTATCGTTTATGTGTTGTACTTATGGAAGAGCAATCGCTTTAGTAATCTAACGACATTGTGCCTTTTATAGTTCTAGGGTGTGAAAATGTGTGGGACTGGCAATTGGTGAATATAGGTAATTGTTGCTTTATTATAGACACTCTTTTTGTAAAAGCTATTGATTCTACCAAGTCGTTTTAGTGTTATCTTAATAAGACGCTTTACGATTTAAGTGTTGACATTGTAGTGTTCCCTTTCATACATGTTTTAAAAGCTCTTTACTATTGTTTATCCTACTTTAAAACTTTGATTTAATGGTTTCGTATATCACTTACGATGTTGCAAAAGTGCAGTTTTAGTTTATCTTCTACTATAAGTCTTAAAAGGCGTTTTAAGACATATTAAGTTTTGCTAAAAACTAAATGTAGCTTTCTCATATACAAATGATAAATGATTTTTTATTATTAGATACACAAAACAAGACATCATTTTACTAATCTAAGTTAGCTCAAAATAAAGTTTTGAAAAATCATGTTACTAAAACTAATGCTATAGACTTCAACATATTAAGGTGGTGTTTGTTTTCAAGAGGCTACGAATCTAATCTGAACGCACATCCGAATCAAATCTGAGGCGTAAATGTACGAATCGACCGCATCCGAGCGGGAAAAAAAAAACTCATGTTTGAACCGCATATTTGCTTGCTCGTACTAAATTTTTTGGTTATTTTGTGTCAACAAGATGCAACAAAAGGCGTTAAGGCACCTCTCAAGTCTGAGACCATTAAGATCTTATCGCCTAACCGCGTTTGAGCGGGAAAAAAAAAGCAAATAGTCGAGCGGCCAAAATGTCGGACCGCGTCGAGCAGTTCGATTCAAAGGTCAAAGCCTCTTTCTAAAAACCAAACAAACTCTTTACATTTATAATAAAATCCTTTAAAAGAACCATAAAAACTACTATTTTTATGCGTGCAACAACAACGTATACATACGCCGTGATAATGCACGAATAGAAGTCCTCGTTATATTACAATTATATCAAATTACAAGGAACTAAGGTGTCGTTTGTTTTTCATCTTTTATATCTTCATTACATAAACCAGTATGCATAGAAGAAGAAGCATCTAAAGTCTTCATCTTCAAACAAGAAAGATGCTTTGTTTTTGTGTTATTGAAGTACCTTTTTTTTTTTTTTTTTTTTTTTTTTTTTTTTGTGTTATAAATCCTTTTGTCATATGGGTCAAATGGATCAATGGTTTTTAACTTTAGGTATTTTTACGTTTTAAATCGGTTTTTTACATTTTAGTCTTTTTTACGTTCTCGTTTGTTTTTAATTTTTAGACCCTTATTTAAAGTTTTGTTTGTTTTTACGTGTTGTCCGTTTTTACGTTTTCTTCGCTTTTATGTTTCGTTGGTTTTACGTTTTAGTCCGTTTCATCCGGCTTTTAAGTTTCAGATATGTTTTTCGTTTCATCTCTTTTTCGTTTTTGTCGGTTTTTACATTTTCGTCCATTTTTACTTTTTAAATCATTTTTCTCATTTTACATTTTAGTCCATTTTCTTCGTTTTCTTCTTTTTTACGTTTCGAGAGCGGAAGAAAACATAAAAACAAACTAAAGCGTGGCGGCGTAAAAAAATGGACCAAAACGAAAAAGGCAACGTAAACGTAAGATGGAAGCGTAAAAAGGAGAAAACATAAAACGAAAAGTAAAAACCAAGCGGCGGCGTAAGGAAAAGGCCAAAACGTAAAACAACGGACGAAACGTAAAAACATGCGAAATGTAAAAAGCAGACGAAAACGTAAAAATAGACAAAACATAAAACACGATCGGCGTAAAAAAGCGGATGAAAGCGTGAAAGCGGATGAAGACAAAGAAAACGTGAAAAAGCGGACGGCGTAAAAATGGATGAAAATGTAAATAAGCGGACGAAAACGTAAAAAGCGGATGAATACGTAAAAAGCATTTAAAACGTAAATCGAAAATAAGCGTAATAAAGCGGACGAAATGTAAGAAAACGGGTGAAAATATAAGAAAGCGGAAGAAAGCGGACAAAGCGTAAAAAGCGGCGGCGTAAAACAAGGGCGAAAATGTAAAAAGCGGCGAAAACGTAAAAAGCGAGCGAAACGTAAAAAACGGATGCAAAAGTAAAAAGACGGACGAAACATAAAAGAGATGTAAGATATTGAGAAAGAGATGTAAGGGTTGTGAAAAAAGAAATAATAAGTGAAAGATAATGTATGAAATTTAGAAGAAGAAAGCGGTGAAAAGAATCGACTTATGTGCGAAAAAAAAACAAAATAACTGCTTTGCAAATAAAAATAAATACAAATAATGCTTATTGAGAAAAACAAAGACACCTAAATAATACCTTAGTTGCCCCATTAAGAACTGATCACCTTCATTTTCACCATCGGTCAAACTTTCTCTCTCGTGACCTTCGGCGATTGGGTGCGCCAAGAAGGGCGACCATGATCATTTTTTTAATACATTTTTAACACAAATAAAATTTCATTAATAATTAAAATGTTATATAATAATTCTAATAAAATAAAAACATTCTGAAACTTATTAAAACATTCTGACACTTATTAAAATCTAGGTTTTGGCGTCGATCGAGTCTTTGATTTCTTGCATTTTTGTTGTTGTAGTGCGGCAAAGAAGATGGGTCGATTGACGTGCGATAGAATATGATATCTTTATCATATTTTTTTGTCATTCAAATTCAAGTTTTTTTTGTTACAGTGTCGTCTTTGTCTTCCTTTCGATTTCTTTTGCTCAAATCCAACTCCTTTTCTTTGATCCCGCTTCTTTCTTCTTCAAATCATAGTATCCGTCTGTGAATTCCTTCTTCTGTCCGAATCATTGACTTAATACTTTTAAGCCACAAACGGTCCCAAATTAAATTCCAACGGTAGGAAACTTTTTTTTGTTTGATAATGCAACGGTAGGATTTTTTGTTTGAATGTGCATTGTTTTAGTCGATCGTGTAAGGAATCAAGTTGGGTGTGTTTTTAGACGATCGATACATGCCACACAAGGACGATCGATGAGCGATCGATCGTGTATCTCGATCGCAATCCATTACTGCGTCCAGCCTTAGTTCCTTTTTTTTCCTCTCAAAATCTACACAGCGCAACGTTAAAGTTTAAACTTAGTTGGTGGATGAGGGGTTGGATTCCATGGAACAGCAGCACAGGGTAAGGAATGGGTCACACTCGAGTGGTGAGCTGTAGTGTGTGTGTATGTGCGAGTGAGTGACGGTGGTCCATTTGCAATTAGACTCGTTTACAGCTAAGCATAATGACAAATTAAAATTATACCTCCCTTCTTCCACAAGACTTTTTAGTAATAAATAATTACTACTTTTTTAGCATTTTATCCATTGTCACATTTTATTTAACTATTACTATATAGTATATATCATGAAGAATTAGTCACTTTATATTAATGTGGGCAACAAAAATAACTAAATTGACCCCGAATATTGTAACATCAAACTGCAACTAGCTAGGTATATCTTGAGCATGTAAGTCGATTAAAATTTGATGAAATAATCAATTTGGTATTTAGGATATGGAAGTAAATAACAAGTATAAGAATCAGACTAAACTAATAATTAATAAAACAAGAAAAATACATATACAATATTAATAAAACCGATTAATAAAGACAATTTGGAGCTACAGGTGAAAACTAGCAGAAGATATTAAGCAAGTTCTTTCCGAACTCTTCGAAGAAAAAAAAGCCGATATAATTATTAACGATATCAAAGATTTAACCATCTAGCTTGTTTCATCGATTCGATTCGAAGAAAGTTCGGTTTCATTTGTTCTTGAAAAAGCGCGTATATGAATACATGATTACACATTTACACCATATTAACTCACTTTGATTAAGGAGTTGATACATGAGGCCGGAAAAGAAATACAAATACATTGACCCCGAATAAAATCGTATAAATCAAACATGCAACCAGAATCATATCTAACTTGAGCAAATGTGACTAAATTGTCACCGATTACATTCAAGAGTTGATGAAATAATCTAACATTAAAATGAAATATAATCGGATAATAGTTAAGTAAATAAAATAGTAACAAAATATTATTCATGACTATAACTTGAATACTTATAATTTATTTATAATTAGGTTAATAAAACAAGAAAAATACATATACAGCTCGATATTAATTCATAAAAATATTAATAATTCAAAACATCAATTTAACAAGAAGTCGTCGTTTTTTTTTTTTATTTTTTTAAGTTACTATAATCAAATAATTATTATAGAACAAACCAATTAAACAACTTTGAGTAAATTGCAAGTTTTCTTACTTAAATAATCATATATTATATGTACACACCCTCGTATTTGTGATCGTGTATATATGCATGTACAAAATAAATGTATTTATTTAATTCACATATAAAAATGCAAATCTCTCTTTAATTATCCCATAAAAATTCATTTATGTTTTGGAAATAGTTTAGGCATTGTGCATAATTCATAGGTGTCTATATTTTAAATAAACACCTTAAAGTATTATTCCAATAATAGTACAAACTTGAAACCAAAGAAGTTATTTTGCGTAAAAGCTTCAACCTTTATTTGCAAACTGGAGGGTAAACACTTGGTTCATTATGTAGTTACGATGCATGAACCATCGTGGACTTTTATTGTTTTTTTTAGGTTATAAACTTATGGTTTATTGACTTTCATTTTCTTATTTTTATTACGTTTAAAAAACCAATTATATAAACCAAGTTCCTTTCGTATCATGCATGCTGCATGTACAACAATACAACTGCTTGACTCCATTCTGTTTTAAAACTTACTTAAAGAACACTTTTAAACTTTTTTAAAAAAGTACAGTAATTGTTGTAATTCTAAAAATTTTCATGGAGGTATTTTGGGTTCAATTTTGTATTAAAAAGAAAAAAAAATAAAATGATTATCTGCACGTAACATCGACAATGTATAATAGGGTCAATTTGTTATTTGTGTGCAGCTTTTTTATGTAATATATGTATCTTGACTATTAAAAGTTAAGAAAATAAACTATTTAAATATTTAATAAGTTGTATTGACTTTATAAATAAAGTTTTTAATTTAATAATATTATTTATTTTAATTTCTTTAAGCTTTAATTTTTATTTATTTATTTATTTATTTATTTAAATCAATTATGTTTATTCCCTCCAAGTGTCTTTTTATTTGTTTTGAACATTTCATTATTCACCTTCGTCACCTAAAGTTTTCAATTATCACCATAAGGTTTAAAAATGGGTTATTAGCGTAAAAAGCGTCATCTTGTCATTTTTATTATTATACATTGCGTCAGATTTTTTTTCATCTTGACAAACCTTTTTGAATTAGCTTTATTATGTGTCTTTCATGTTATTTGGTATGAAAATGACCATTTTACCCTTCAAAATTTGAACAAAGTAAAGGTAAACTGGTCATAAAGTACACACAATAGCACGATTTTAAAATGTTGGTGTCAAGTTGAGAAAAAAAAAATACGCAACATACAATAACAAAAAATGACAAATATGATACCTTTTTATGCTAATAACCCTTTAAAAATCTAATGCACTTACAAATGACTTGCACATTGCTTCCCTCATGTTATAATAAACAAATATATAATTAATGACCGTATGTTTGGTGCAATGGAGTGAGGTTGAGACTTATATTATAAAGCGAAATTGAAGTTTATATTTTATAAAGCAGTTTGTCGAGTAGTTAGAATCAAGTAATTAATGTAAATTGTATAAAAAGCATCAAATTAAATTCATATATATATTTACGCTTTTGCATGATAATCTATTATATTTTGAAGGATATTTAAGTAATTTAACCAACTATAAGTATGTTCTTTTTCAATTTTGACCTTACGGGCGAACATGACTTATATAAAATTTATAAGCTCGTGTAATAAATAAAACTTATTTTTAAACAACTTATTTTAAAAGTTTAAGGGTGTGTTTGGTAGAGCTTTTGGAGCGTTTAGGCGGTGGCGGTGAGCGTTGAGCGTTGTGATTTTTAATGTTTGTTTGGCAAGTAGAATTAAACTTTACCTATTTTTTGAAATAAAGATCAAGAGTGTGTTAGGATGTTTTATATATTATAATTATAACTACAATTCGTATTTTTAAACAACTTCATATTTTAAAATATTTAAGCCTTTTTACCAAACATAACATAACACCTAAAAGCCTCTCTCAAACACAACCCAACTAGCATTATCCACTTGTATGATACATAAGCTTTGTAGGATTTTATGCTATTTTTTGCATATAAAAAGTATATCTATGGAATTTAACAAAGTATTAAAAAAATAGTATATTTATGATGTTGAACAAAGTCGCAACCAATGGAATGAGTAAAAAAAGAAGACACTTCAAGCTCTATTATCATCCCACTCGCGTTTTTAAATTTGTTATATTGTTTTTAAAAGTCATTGAGGTGCATATGAAAATGGTAATACAATTATTAAGAAAAATTGCCATTTTATTTTCACACATGAGGTTGTGACACATTTGTGTGAGTAAGTATACTAGTTTTATAAGATGCGTAAGGCAAGAAAAATTGTTATTATCTCATCCCTGAAATCATTGTGTGAATTTAGCAAGAGTGATGCGGTTGAAGGTCTCTCGTTTTCAGGTAAAAAAAATATATATATTTTTTATCACTACTTTTATCACTATTTTTAACATATTAACTCTTGGAAACTACATCATGACGCAACAATATAACTTGAAAAAATATACTTAGATTTTCAAGTTTGCTTGGTAATATCATCAAAAAATAGATTATTACCTAACAAGGTAGAGTTAACATGGAGTGAAACAGTAACTAAAAGTCAATATTGGATTATTGTTACTACATTCAAAGAAGAAAGCATAGACGAGGTCCACTGGAAATAATTGGTTTAGGTAACTAAGTTGGCGCATGTGAAAGAAGTGAAATAGAATGATGGATGTACTTTTGAAATTAATAAAGAAGTTCTATAATGAAATTTCCAAACTTATACAAGAGTTAATGAATGGGTTAAAGTGACATTTCCAAATACATGCCAAAAATAAATGGAGGAGGTTAAAGTGACGTCTTTGACACACTTTCAGATATTTGGACGTGCAATTGTCATTTTATTTAGACATAAATGTACATGTGATGTAATTGTATAGTCATTTCTAAAAATTACATCTAAGATCTATTTTTATGTTTAGGTGGTGCAATTCAACTTTGGTACTATAATTCTAGCATAGTTTATTAGTTTAACGAGAAATATGTAAAACCTTTCAAGCTTATCTCTTCCCTCTTTCTTAGAGCACTCCCATACTCATTTTCATGGTTTGAGAAGGCGAAATATCGTGTAACAATCGTGCAAAAGCCATAGCACAAGTTCTTTTTATCATTTGAATGGTTTAACATTAAACTTTAACGTCTGTCATTAACTTTAACATTTCACCTTAACTCAAAAAATACCCACAATGATCATGCGTTCCCAAGTTAAACTTTAACTCACCAACAATTTCTGAAAAACCCGCCGTTTGGGGAAAAAAAACCCGAATAACGTGCGTTATGGTGTTAACACTGACTTTAACGCGGAATAACACCGAACGTGCAATGGTTAACAATGAATAACATTCAAATAACTTGGGGGCGTTACCGTTAGGGTGCTCTTATAGAAAGAAAGGAAGTAAAATTAGTAACCGTTTGGTCACACGGTTAACAAGCATTCACTTAATTACTACACGATGGTATCATCAAGCGTGCAACAGAGAACATACTAACAGGAACGCCCAAGCTGATTAACATTATCTATGTATCGTATAACAGTAAATCCAAAGTTTCGCTAAAAACATGGTCGAGACACATAAAATTTATTTATAAAAAAACAAAAATAGCATAGGCGTTGAACATTCTGTGCAAGTGAGGCGGCTGCACAGAGCCATTAATTCTATGAGTCATCCTTTTTATATATAATCAATTTACATATACATGAATTTAAGTCTATGGTTAAATTTATTTTGAAACAATGTTATATGATTACATCAAAATACAAGTTTAAGAAAACATCAAATGTCGATTTCATGTTTAAGAATCTAAAAGTTGACAACTATTTGTTTTTTACATTAGAATTCATCAAACATAGGACCTTTTTTATCGTTTATGCACATGGCCTCCGAAATTCATTAGACAACCTTGAAAAAGAGATATAGTATATGAAAATTTTCACATAACACACTTTCATAATAAAAACCGAAAACTTATTGTAACACTGATGGCAAAAAGAATTGTGATATCACACAAAAATGTGTAAGTTTTCAAATTCAATTTCTGATAGATGCAAACAACTTTGAAATAAACGCACCAACTCTTAATAAAGAAAGACTTTACTCGATTTAAGTTTACGTGACGGTAAGTTCAAACCGATGAATTAATCGATCAAAATAGAAACCATTAAAAACTCAACAAATTTTTTTTTTAAAAAAAAAAAAAAAAAAAAAAAAAAAAGCACTAACAATTACCACAATCAAATGTACAGATACAATAAAAACAAGGACAGAAATTGTAACCTTGAAAACATCCATAAACCACAACACACAAAGCACAAACACACATACACACATTCTCAACTATTTTAAAAAGCTTCTCAAACCACTGTCTTTCTTTTTAACAAACACCATCACTCAACCACTACACCATCACCACCACCGCAAACAGATCTTCATCACTTACCTCAAACAACAACAACTTAAAAAAAAAACAAATTCATTAAATCAATTCATTTCATATATTTGTTTAACTACATTGTTACTGGTGAGTTCATTATCATTTCTCATATATTTAGTTTTTCAGTTTGCACATTTATTAATTTGTTAATTAATTATTTTTTTCGATTGATCTAATGGAGTTAGGTGTATATGTTATTGTTACTTTTTATAAAGTTTAACTAATATCTAATCTATCTAACCTTTTTACTATTTGTCGGTGATTTTTTTTAATTAATTAATTTTAGCTTTAACTTTACTAAATTTTATATAAATTTGAATATATTTATGATGATATATGAATCTATTAAATTACATTGTTGAGATTTATTTATTAATTATTAATTATTAAATTTAGGTTAATGTTGTGGTGTACTAATTGCCAAATTATATTATTTTATATTTTAGTAATTAATTTGTTTGATTACATTTCATATTTTTGTCCTAAATTGATGTCGGTGTTAATGTTTTATTTGATTTTTTTTTTTTAGTTTAGTTTTTTTATATTTGTGTTTAAATATCTGTCAATTTAATTATATCCAGAATTGGTGATGCATGCTAATAATTGTTAGATTTGATATTTAAATTTTCTGAGGTTGTCAATTTAGAGCTATTGGTGTTAGGTCTTAATCTATTTTTTCTCTTTTTCTTTTCTCACCAAAAATAGAGATATTTACTGTACTATATCTTTTTTTTTTTTTTTTTTTTTTTTTTTTTTAAAAGTGAAATTAAAAATGTTTGGCATAATAAGTTGAAAGGTCCCCATTTTATGAGTCAAGTAAGTCTGAAGCAATAGGTGTTATTATCTTTCTGGTGCTGGCAGCAGGTTCAGAAATTGTTTTTATTTTGTTTTTATAAATATAGAAATTTTTATTTCATTATTTTTGGTTATGGGAGTTAGTGGACACATGCTAACAATGTGCGATGCAATGATTCATAATGTGTTATTATCATCATACTGTCACTTGAGAGAAAAGCAATCTATATACCTTTTTTATATAGGCAATTTGCTATTGGAAATACTTTAAATGATAATTAGATCTTTGACTCACGGCCTAACCGGTGTATCACCGTGACCATTTCCGAACCCTTTCCCTGAGACCTCTTGTGAGGACAACATGTTGCTTGCGCTAGGCCACGTTGGTGGTGGTATATCATGTAGTAAAAAATGTTACATGGAAAACGATAACGTTAGATGATTTTTGGGTGAATTTATTTTAATATTTATGTGTTAATTGAAGGTAAAAAAAACATGGATGAATGTTGACTAGGGACCTCTAGTTTATGAAAGTGAAATGCTTTTATGAAACATAGTAAATAAATACCTATGCAAGTCTATAAGTTTGTTTTTAGTAGTACTGAAGATTAATTCAACACTTTTGAACAGACATGTTACCTACTCTTAATTTCCAAGCCACTTACATTTTGGTTGGTATATCATGTGTTAGTAACTGGGTGTTTATTTATTTGGTACATTAGTACAGTAGATCATGGATCGCCGGAGTTGGCCCTGGAAGAAGAAATCATCCGATAAAGACAAGTCAGGTGCCGACAAAGCAATTGTTGTATCGGAATCTGTTAGTGTCCCTGCTTCAGCTGGTTCTCAGGGTGACAAGGTTTGTTCGGTCTCAATTTGATAATTCTTTCTTAAACCTGTAATACTTTCGTCGGGTTTTTATGTGTGACTCTAAACTTTCAGGTGAAACAAGATAGCTACAAAAAGCCAAATTATGTGCAAATTTCTGTTGAGTCATATTCACATTTAACGGGATTGGAGGATCAAGTTAAGTCATATGAGGATCAGTTGAAATCATACGACGATCAAGTGAAATCATATGATGAACAAGTGAAAAAATATGAGGATCAGCAGCTGGTATATGAGGAACAGATAAAGAATTTAGAAGATGAAGTTAAGGATTTGAATGAGCAGCTGTCTGCAGCCCATGACGAGATAACGACCAAGGAGAATGTTGTGAAGCAGCACGCTAAAGTCGCCGAGGATGCCGTCTCAGGTATGTTGACGACTTATTCTTATTACACGAGAAAAATGCTATCTGAAAAATCATGAAATATCTTTATTATACATGTTTTTATATTTCACAGGTTGGGAAAAGGCAGAGGCTGAAGCTGCAACCCTGAAAAATCATCTAGAATCTGTCACTCTGTTAAAACTTACAGCTGAAGATAAAGCGTCACATTTGGATGGTGCTCTGAAGGAGTGCATGCGGCAAATAAGAAACTTAAAGGAAGAACATACACAGAATGTATATGATGTCGTTCTTGCAAAAACGAAGCAATGGGACAAGCTGAAGCTCGAGTTTGATGCAAAGATAGCAAACCTAGATCAAGAACTCATGCGATCTGCTGCTGAAAATGCTGCAGTTTCAAGGTCTTTACAGGAGCGTTCTAATATGCTGATCAAAATGAGTGAAGAGAAATCACAAGCAGAAGCAGAGATCGAGCATCTAAAAAGCAATATTGATTCATGTGAGAGGGAAATAAATTCTCTTAAATATGAACTACATATAGTTGCTAAGGAGTTAGAAATTCGCAATGAAGAAAAAAATATGAGTGTACGATCTGCTGAAGTTGCAAACAAGCAGCATTTGGAAGCGTAAAGAAAATAGCTAAACTGGAAGCTGAGTGCCAAAGACTGCGTGGTCTTGTTAGGAAGAAGTTACCTGGGCCCGCAGCACTGGCTCAAATGAAACTAGAAGTTGATAGTTTGGGTCGGGATTATGGTGAAACCCGAGTCAAACGGTCTCCGGTTAAACCCCCGATTTCAAGTCCACAAAGTCCACATTTCTCTTCGTTACCCGACTTCTCACTTGACAACATGCAAAAATATCAAAAAGAGAATGAGTTGCTGACTGAGCGTCTATTGGGAATGGAAGAAGAAACAAAGATGCTGAAAGAAGCTTTGGCGAAACAAACACTGAACTTCAGGCTTCAAGGAACATTTGTGCTAAAACAGTTAGCAAACTTCAGAGTCTGGAAGCTCAATTGCAGTCGTCCAGTTCTCAACTAAAACCACGATGAGTCAAAATGCAAGCAGCCCTCCAAGCGTGGCCTCGTTTTCAGAAGAAGGAAATGATGATGAAGTGAGTGTTGCTGGTTCTTGGGCTACAACTATGATCTCTGAGCTATCACATAACAAAAAGGATAAGAACACTGAAAGTCCTCAAAGAACTGAAAATGCAAACCGTCTGGAGCTTATGGATGATTTCTTGGAGATGGAGAAGTTGGCTTATTCATCAAATGGTTCACCCGGTACCAAATCCTGTTCAGATACTTCTGGTATCGCGAATAATGACCAAGTTGCAGTTGCCACTGATGTAGAAAAGCCCGAGTCGGATTCTTCAAAGAAACCTAATGGAGATGAAGGTTTACTACCCTTAGCCAATCTTAAATCTAAAATATCCGATTTATTGAATTCATTACCTAAAGATACAGATTCAGAAAAACTTTATGAAGAAATCAGCCGAGCTGTACAGAGTAGTAATAATCTTGAGTCGGCGGGGGAAAAGGATGAAGAATTGGCTGCTGCTATTTCTCGGATTTATGACTTTGTTTTAACTCTAGGGAAAGAGGCAAAGTCTGCGGTGGGAACTTCTATCGAAGAAAATGGTTTGATCGAGAAGCTTGAGGAGTTTAATGTGGCCTTTAAAGAGATTGAAAGCATTAAAGTTAATGTAAATGATTTTGTTCTCAGCGTTTCTGGTGTACTCTGTAAAGCTGGTGAATGTCGGTTCGGTTTTGTGGGATATGAAATGAATGATGCTGAAGCGAGTAGTCCTGATTGCATAGACAAAGTTGCTTTGCTTGAAAATAAGGTAGAATCACGAGAGGGTTATTCAAATGGCTGTACCCGATTTTCAGATACCACTTCAGATACGGACGTACCTCATGATGGTAACTCTGTCCCGACCTCTGACATAAACGTGTCATCGTGGAAATGCTCCTTAGAGGAGTTTGAACAGATGAAATTAGAAAAAGAAAAGATGGTTACAGATCTTGTTAAATGTACTGAAAATCTTGAGACTACCAAATCACAGTTATCTGAAACTGAACAACATTTGTCTGAAGTTAAATCTCAGTTGATAGCTGCTCAAAAGTTGAATGGTTTGTCTGAGACACAGCTCAAGTGTATGGCAGAGTCATATAACTCACTTGAGGTTCGTGCTGGCGACTTGCAGTCTCGCGTCAACTCTTTAGAGTCCAAGATAGCAATGTTGGATAATGAGCTTGAGGAAGAGAAGAAAAATCACCAGGATACCGAGGCGAAGTGCAAGGATCTTCAAGAACAGTTGCAAAGGTAAACAACCTAACTTTTATTAAAACTTCTTTATTTTGTTGACTTGCTAAATTTATTTCTTGTTTAATCTTAGGACTATGAAAAACGTAGAAACCTGTTGCGTTATCAAAATTGTTTTCAGTTTATTAAGCATTGTTATAACTTACACAACATATCGTGTATATTTAGGTATAATACTTTGTTTATCTAAATTTATAACATCTAAAACCATGCAACATTTTGCGTTGGTTGACTTGGTTCTATGCATCTGATTTACTTTTTTGGCTAATTAATCTCAGGATTGAAACCTCCCCTGTTGCAGAAGTCGATTCCAAAACTAACCAGGTGAGTCATTGTCTTTCTTCATGACATCTGTTATTATAGCAATCACCTAAAATAACAGTTTCTGTTTAAAAATGTGTGTTATACCTCATTTAAACCTATATTTCCTTAGTGGTTTGCAAGTGCAATTTGTTACGTAGCTCTCTTTAAGCAAACTAGATAGCGTACTCATGAGCCACCAGGAACTACCGACTCTAGGCTTTAGCTCCTTTCATCTTCTCATGATTCAGTGGTTCAAGAATGACATACAAGCATAGGGGCTAAAAAAAATCCATGAACATGTCCCCTTTGGGATATCTAATTTTATTACAAATTTCCTTTATGTGAAACTTCCAGCCAAAATTATCATCATCATTTACTCCACTGTGAAAGATGCTATTTTACACATCTCATTAAATATCAACATTCCCTCTCTTGGCATCTTTTGAACTCAGACTGCTTTTTATCGCTTTTTTCTTGTAAGACAGTTGAATTTGTATGGGTAATTGGGTCCACAAGGTTTCATTTATCGCATTTATGAAGAGTGCTTTTAATGCATTCAGCTACTACAATTCAGTACAATGTCTGGTTAGTTACCATTGCAACTTTAATAACTTATACTAGACAAGATAAGTTCAGTTATGATATTTAAAAAAAAAAGGTATGAATGTTTGACATATAACGAATGAAAGTTAGCTTTTTGAAAAATTCAAGGACCTTTTTTTTTTTTCAAAATTGTTGAATACATAAAAAAAATATCCCGTTTTTGTAAAGATTGAGTTCATAGTTGTTATAACTGAACTTATTACATCTTTTAATAAGCAAGAAATCAGTGGATACCCCACAGTGGCAAATTTCATCCATATCATTATGTTACGGTTCTTGGCATTTTTCTTGATAAATATATGCTGGTTTATGATTTCATTACGCTAAGTCGACCCTTAAGTTGAATGTGACGGATTACATGCCTATGAAATCATAAGAGTATATTTTGGGACGTAGATAGCAGTATACTTCAGTTGCTTTCAATTGCGTTTTTCAGAATTATACAGTCTGCTTTAGAATTATACACATAATGCCTATGAATTATTATACACTCTGCTTTAGAATTATACACATAATCACTCAGCTTTCTCTTCATTAGAAACTTAACTATAGCATTTAGTGTGGATGTAATTTTCTAAAAATTATAGATTTAATAATCTTGGTGAAAATGCGTTCTAAACCTGCTACTTCGAAGATGTAGATACTAAAAACAAATATTATGCTCTTCATTTCAGGAGAGAGAATTGCAAGCTGCTGCAGAAAAGCTAGCAGAGTGTCAAGAAACAATATTTCTTCTTGGAAAGCAGTTAAAAGGCATGCGTCCTCAACCTGAGTTCATGGGGTCTCCGGTCACCGAGATGAGTCAAAAAGGTCAAACCTTCGTTGAACAAGAAGAACATGAAGATGACGATGAAGAAGAATTAACAACCAGTAGTGGCATGAACTTGCAGCTTGGAAACGAGTCTCCTATTCAATCAGACAACCACCAATTTAGTCCTTCTGATTCTGAAGCAAACAATCTATTGAGATCACCCATCAGTTCAAAACCCTCAAAACATCGACCCACCAAATCAGGATCATCGTCTTCATCATCATCTAACCCTACACCTGAAAAGAACACTCGTGGGTTTAGCCGATTCTTTTCTACAAAAGCAAAGTGAACCTTAACCTGTGAGTTTGTGTAGATACTATGGAAATGGAAATTCTGGCAGTGGAGTGGAGATTTCAGTTTCAAAACATTTCGTTATTTGCGAGGTAAATTTTTGTATTACATGCCTGTATTTGATCATGATCTTGATCTTAATCTCCCCCATATAAGTGGTTAATTAGTGTATGAATTTTATTTCTTTATATTTTTTGGTTTGTTTCTGAACATGACATAAGCTTTTCATGAAATATGCTTTTACTTGAAGAAACAACTCAATGTTGTGTTGGTACAATGTTGTTGTCATTAACAAAAAAAGAGTGCAATATTCAATGTTGTTGTCATTAACAAAAAAAGAGTGCAATATTCCATTTATATTCATTCATGTTTTGTTAGTTTAATGTTTTTTCTTACTTATGTTAGCATAGAAGAGTAATAATGATTAGTTATGAAGCAATCAGTATAGTTGTTCTTTTGTAACCATAACGATGCTATGATCCGTCGAGGGGACCAAATAGATTGGATGGCATCAATAGCATCATCAAACAGCCTTGACGAGTTCATTCAAGTTAGGTTAGAGCTTCGACCTGCTTCCTAACATTGAATACCCCCTACCAATGTCATAATATTACAAATCACAAACCAGTCAAATACCAACTCTGAGACCTTAATACCATTTCCTCATATGATCATGACCTTCAAACCTATTTGACAATTATATTTCATTTCCGAGCATCAATGGCAATGAACTGAAGAAGTAAATGTATGAACATTTACCAAGTCTTGCTAAAATGTGTACTTAATTGACGGAAAGAGCGGTTCTATTCGGCGTGTTTTATGACTAATGCCCTATATATTCTCCAAACAAGAACATCAATATAAAATAGTTACACTACCATATGTGAATTATGCAATTGGTATGACTAATGGCCTGTTTTATAAGTAATTTGTATCGTGGTGCATCACAAAGTATTACTGGTATCTTGCAATACCTTTTATCATAACTTTAAAGTTTGAATGACAACGAATCTGCCCAACTAAAAGCAATAAAGTGGAACCCTATAAACAACAAAATGACTTGTTGGATTATACCAAACCAGTTCTACCCGGTACAGGGGAGTTCTACCCGATACACACGGAATTGCATATATAATTTTTTAGAAGCTTAAAATTGTCTAAATATACAACTTAAAATAATTACATATATCTTAGCGTAGATGCATGTGATGCGGCATGCATCTTAGATATTAAATTTTGTAGCGAGTAAATGTTTTTCGTTTATATGTTTTTCTAACAATAAATTCGTATTTAATTTTCGTAAATTCGCATTTTAATTTTACATTTCTTTTACGATAAATGTACGGATGTCAAAAATTTCATGACATGTATTTCAACTCTTTAACTATATATAATTGAGGTTGTTACAAGTATATAAGTGTTGACTTATATTCTGATGTGAGACTTCGCTATATTAGCAGTGTGTTGAACTACACTTTTTAAGACTTCTTTTTAGCAAGTCCAAATCGTTATTAAGTAGTAAGATAAGATAAGCATATTTGTGATCGGTTTATTGGAAAAATGTAATTATTATATATACTAAACATCGAGAGCTTCAGTAGCAAATTAACGCATTTAATGCCAAGTTTTCCAAATTGGCGAAAATTTTCGAGGTTTAAGTAGCGGCCGCAGTAAGTCCTTTAGCATTAATAACTTTCGCAACTTGGCAAAAAGCCCTAAGGTTTAAGTAGCGTTACAAAGCAAGTCCTTTAGCATTAATAACTTTCATGACTTGGCAAAAATAATCCCTGAGGTTTAAATGTCGTTGCAAAGTAAGTCCTTTGAAGCCAATCCCGCTGCATCGCGCGGCTCCCACACTCGTTAAATCTATTGGTGCACTCGAGAGGAACTCGTTAGACTTTTAATTGAAATATTTGAGCTCGGGATTAGAGGAATCGGGGAACTTTAGAAAAACTACGGATTGTCCCTCGTGGTTTTATGTTGGCCGCGCCCCACATTCACACCATTTTTGAAATGCATCAAATTTTTAAGGGTAAATTACATAAAATCGTCCTAGGTGGTATATCACCCACCTCACCACACAAACAAATATAAAACACACATCATCACCTCCCATTTTCATTTTCTCTCTTGGGCAACCACAGCACGGCCAACCTAAAAGCCGCCACCACCACCACACCGCCACCTCCACAACCACACCACCACCCTCAAAACACTCCGCTCATTCCCTACCCGATCCCAGTCGCGCGCCACAAACCCTCCCTCCCTCTCGAAACTCGTACACGCGCCACCTAGCACCACCACAATGCCACCACCGGTCATTTTATTGAGTCAAAACAAAGGTAGGTTCGAAAACTAACGAGTTTGACTCGTTTTTGTTGGTAACTCGTGGTGAGTCACGAGTTGACTCACTATTTTGTTGGGTTTGATGAATAAAAACATGGGGAAATGATTCTTGATAAGTAAAAACGTGTTTAGTCTTGTTGGTATCCGGGTTGTGTCGTGTGTTTAATGTCGAGTGTGTCGTGACGACAAGCCGAGGGCTTTGGCTCTCGGTGAGGTTGTTTGGTTGATTTATTTCTTGCATTTTGATGTTACTTTTCTTGTTATTATTGTTGTTGTTGGGTTTTGGATGAAAACCAATTTGGTGATAACTTGGTATAATTGGAGGTTGATTTTGGTTCGGTTGTGATGTGTTTTGAATGGGAAAAAGCCTCGAAGGACGTTTGGTTTGTTTGATTGTCGAGAGTTGTGGATGATTCAACTATAGATAACACCGCAAGTTAGAGAAAGAAAACAAATTAGAGAGAAAGTAAGAAAAAAGTAGAGATATAAACTATGGAATAAAAGAAAGATGGTGCAATAGTAAAAAAGTGGGGTTGGGTTATATTATAGTAAAGGTAGTTAATGTCTAGACGTTTTTTTCCTTTTCTTTAAATCACAGTCATGATGATAGATTAGATGGGCAATTACAAGCTTTAATGGGCTGTGTAAATATTTGAGGTTGTTACAAACATATATAATTAAAGACATATAATTGAGGTACATTACAAGTATATAAGTGTTGACTTATATTACAATGTGAGACTTCCTTATATTAGCAAGTGTGTTGGCTTACACTTTTTAAGACTTCTTTTTAAGCAAGTCCCAAATGCATTATTAAGTAGTAAGATTAAAGCTCAAAATTGCATTTATATAAATATATTTAACTTAAACGTTTAATTAGTTATATATCATTCCTAAACCTTAAATATGTCATATATATTCAAATGACCATTTAACATAAATTCAGAGCTCTAAAATACATGAGAACTATAATTATAAAAAGTAACATGTCATTAAATTATTTTGTTTCTATTTGTAAACTTGTTGGCAGTAAGAGCACAAGGTGTAATCACTTAGAGTTAAAGTTTCACTCGATTGCACATCGACTTTAACTTTTAATCTTAACTAAAAAAAAAACACACCTTTATCATAGATTTTTGTCGATTGTAAAGAGTGCGATGGGTCAATTTTCGGTGTACTTTTGCGAAAAGTTTTAAAATTTTAGTCAAATCGGACACGGGGCTTAACAACTTGGTATCGAGCTTGGTTTAAGCGAATTAGGTTTCCACTATAGGTTGCCTAGTCTTAAACCACTCGTAGTAGCTTTGAATGTAAGTGTTAGTAACGCGGAAAATAATCATTAAGTATGAAAGGGACTATGCATTTTGTTAGATGAGCTTTATGATGATAAGTATTAGATGTGTGTTTAGTGTTGATGTGTATGAGTTGTAAGCCCGTGGAGGACTTCAAGTGTTTGAATGATTAGTTAGCCGTGCACCTCGGTTGGTGCCGGTTATTATTTTGTTTCTATTTGTAAACTTGTTGGCGGTAAGAGCACAAGGTGTAATCACTCGAGTTTTTAATCTTAACTAAAGTGTTTGAATGATTAATTAGCCGTGCACCTCGGTTGGTGCCGGTTATTATATTGTGACTATACGAATGTATGATCGAGTTATGGTAATGGAATGTGTATAGAAGTGTAAGTAGTATTAGATATGGGCTAATAAGTGAGTTAAAGTTTTATGATGCCTTAGTTATAAGGTAGACTAGTGCTTGCGGCTAGTTAGAATGTTGATGCTTAGACATGAGTTAGTGATTGCAATGTGATATATGAGCCATAAACTTTATGATTTGATTTTGATTATGAATGTGAGAACACCTTTTGAATGGGTGTTATGTATTATTGTTTATGTGACGTTAAGTTTATGGTGGAAGTTTATTTTATGTCTAAGTTTTTGTGGTGTGCTTGATAGCATGATACATATAAGTTGTGTGAAGCATGGATTAGATTTAATATAATGGATAGTTGCTATATTCGTGTAATGACCTAGTTGTGGCCGAGAAAGTTGAAAGAACATATTGACATGTTAAATAAGTTAAGAAGCATGATATGTGTTTGAGAAGCCTAAATGTTTAGAAAGCTTGAGATAAAGTAATAAATGATTGGTAAAGCATGATTTTTACACGTTTAATTAAATGAGAAAAGTTAAAGTGTATAGTCAAGATGTGATGAGAACACGTTTATATAAAACATGATAAATGAAACATGCTAGTAATGAATGGTTAGTGTGATGAGTAAAAGCGGTAAATGAGATAGGCGTGCTAGAATTCGCATGTGTTATGAAGCGCGATAGAAAGAATCGTAAACCATGAATTGAATCATGCTAATATTGAGATTTTGTATGACGAGAAGATGTGAGATTTATGCGTATGAAGTATTGAATAGGCCATTGTGATCAAATGGCATATAGCGAAAAATGTGAGTCAACTTGGGGTTGACGGATGAATGATAGATTGCATTATGGAAATGCAAATATAGTAAATCAACAAGTAATACATAGAAACTTGTCTAAATGAAAGTAAACATAGTAGCGAATGTTGAAGTTGCTTAAGGCAACATAAATAGCTTGGATCCAATGCTCTAGTTTTGGCATCCTTCGGGATAGCCTAGCTTGCCTTTATGGCATGGTTTTGTAGCTTGCCATTTTGGCATGTGTTTTGGCATCCTTCGGGATGGCCTAGCTTGCCTTTTGGCATAGTTGTTAGCTTTCCTTCACCGGCATGGTTTGTCTAGGCATGTGTGAAAGTATCCTTCGGGATAGCTTTATTCGCCTTTTGGCATGGTTGATAGCTTGCCTTTCTGGCATGTATGTTGGTATCCTTTGGGATATCCTAGCTTGCCTTAC
Source organism: Chrysanthemum lavandulifolium (assembly GCA_022545495.1). Classification (NCBI taxonomy): domain Eukaryota; kingdom Viridiplantae; phylum Streptophyta; class Magnoliopsida; order Asterales; family Asteraceae; genus Chrysanthemum; species Chrysanthemum lavandulifolium. Next base: position 147,064,439 of record CM040242.1, read on the forward strand.
ATGGCATGGTGGTATAGCTTGCCTTTATGGCATGGATGATAGCTTGCCTTTCCGGCATGGTTGTTTAGCTTGCCTTCATGGGATGGACGAAAAGTTAGAGAGATTAGCTCTAAGGCTAGAAAAGATGAAAAGTAAAGTAAGTACGAGTGTTATGTCGGAAGTGTATAAGTAGGATGATTTGTAATTCCCTTATTTAGATCGATTGGGACGCCTCTCTATGTAAATGAGGAAGTACAAATGAATGGGTTTATGTATATCCGATATGACATGAGTCTTGGTAGAGATCGAAGTGAAAACTAAAACAAGTTACATGTCATAAGAAGTAAGATTATATGTCAAGAGAACTTGTATAGCGGCTTTAAGATTATGTGTGAGATCTTAAGATAGATGCCTAGATGAGTTTGTGCACTAAGTTGAGAAGATAATGGGTAAGTATTCCAAATTCAATAAGAAAGTTACTTAAGTAATGCAAAGAAAAGATCTTGAAAGTACCATTTAGATGGTACTTGATATAAAATTGAAATAAGTTACGGTTTTGAAGTAGATACGTGTTGGTATTATGTAGAATGCAAAGTTGACCGATATATGACTTTATGTCATGTTAGTACAATTGTGAATGATGTGGAAATAGTGTTAAAGTTTGACTTATATAAAGTCAAAATAATAAGTTTTCCATATGACAAGTTGTCATTGTTGAGAATGTTTAGATGAGCTTGCGATAAGAGGCGTTATTTAAAGTAGATTAAGGATATGTTTTGTGTTATAGTGTGTTTGGAATTGCAAGATCACTTAGATCGTTACAACTAAATAATGAGGAATGAGAAGTGTTGAAAAAGGGAATGTTATGAGAGTAAGCTTTAGTTGACATTAGACGAGAGATTTCGGGGTCGAAATCTAAATAAGGGGGTAGAATTGTAACACTTGTTTCTCGGGTACTTGGACCCCACCCTAGATGAAAATGGATCAAAGGCCTTACGTGATTGGCTAGTCAAACCCGAGGGTCAAACTATTAGTCAACGAATGTGTAACGTAGTTTTGGAAGTTATGATGCCTAACTTAAGGGACTAATGTTGCTTAGTAGTATATGTGTTATAAGTTAGTTGTGGCCAAAGTAGAATGAATGGAACTAGAGGGACCAATCTTGCCCAATGGCTAAAGTTATGCAAGGTAAATAATTATGGGGAGAAGTCTAGAGATTTCTATCTCTTCCTATAGGGTGTTTGATGTCCGGTTTATAGAAGAGAAAAAGAGAGGGAAAAGAGTTGAGCTTGGTTATCATCCCATGATGATGATGAAGGTCTAATGCTTATGATCTTGCCTAGCCTTGATTCTCATAAGTAAGTAACCTATTTATCTTGATTATTAATGAAGTTAAGATTATGAGTTAAGTGGGTATTCATCATATGATCAAAGTATAATCATATGATGATTTAGAAAGGATATTGGGTATGTTTAAAGGGTTATCTAAACCCTTGATTATGATGTTAGGTTATGTTTTAATAGTTTGATTATGATGATGAAGGATGATGATGATGGTGATGAAGGTAGAGTCATGATGTCCATACTAGACTTAGCTTGGAGCTAAGGTAAGTAAACCGGCTATAATGTAAAGTTATAATGATTTCTATGTGTTACGCGTTATGCGGCTTATGTGCTAAATTGATGATTAGCTTGGTTAGTTGTGCTTATGTGATTATGAGTAAGATGCTAGTTATGTGTTAGACGAGAAAGGATTAGAGGAAAGAATGGTTAGGGCTTTAAGTAGCCGAGGTATGTGGTTATGCTTTATAATTGTGATAACGTGTTATGCTTGAATGAATTATAATGATATGTTATACCCACTTTACTTACTAAGCATTCGTGCTTACGGTTTAAGATGTTAACGCTTTGTAGGTTGTTATGTGGTGATGATTGTAAGCTTGGGCTAAGGCTTACAGATTGCTACTTATGTGGAAGATTGGAAGATTGGTAAGGAAGTAGGAGCTAGGTAGTATACCGAGCTCAATGTCGATTTTGTACCCGTTGGAGCTATGATAGTTTGTATGGTGTAGTTAAGTGTCAATTTGTATGTTATTATTGTCTTGATGAATCGGTGGCCAACCATTGGGTCAAAGTGTGTTTTAAGTGTTTATAGTCAAAGTTAAAGGGTGTTTGGCATAAGCGTATTTATACCCATTTTGGGTTGTAAGCGGGTCATTCGATTATGGAATAAGTTTATTATGTTATACTAATGATTTTGGTTGAGTTTGGTATGGTAATGAGTTGCTAAGAGTCGTTTGACATGAAATGGGTCAAAGCGGGTTTTGGGCACAAAACCACATTACTTTGCAAAGTTCTAATCCAAGGGTCGAGCGATAAATGTTTTGTATGGAAATGAGGTCAATGACGTGTCTAAGAAATCTGGAATGTTTCGTGGTCTAACAAGTTCGGGAACTATGGTTTTCGGAAAATGGGTCAAAAGTGTACAAAAAAGGGTTATGCTGAAAAAGGTGCGTTTGGGTTAAGTGTGTTCTCACCCATTTTGGGTTGCAAACGGGCTGATTGATTATGTAAACGATTTAGTATGAAATGTTAATGGCTTTTAGTGAGTTGGGTGTGGAAATAAGGTAGTATGGGTTGTTTATTGTGAAAATGGGTGAAATTTCAGTATGGGGTACACTAAATTTCGGTATGGAACCAAAACTCCCAATTTCGGTTTGGGAGTGAATATGTGGACATATTTTGTCGATTTTCGAAAAATCATATCTTTTAATCCGTAAGGCGCCATAAGTTGTGCCACCCGGCGTTTCGAAGGTAATTGAGTATAGTTTCATTTAAAAATAGTCTCAAGGTCTAGATGTTTATAGATTTTTGTCAGATTGTAAAAGAGTGACAATTGGTCAGTTTTCAGGTGTACTTTTTGCGAAAATTTTTAAAATTTTAGTCAAATCGGCACGGGCGTAACAAATGAAGCACCACTTCTCTTCATTTGAGCCTCACATATGCCACATCACTTGAACACAACCACTTCAAAATACTCCTCTATCATAACACAAAACAAACTCATCATTGTGCCCCACCTACCCAGTCTTATTTTCTTTTCCATTTTCAAACAAAATAAATTCATTTCATTCAACTAAAATTACAATACGAAAAAGAAACAAATTACGATACGAAATTTAAAACACAAATGACGATACGATCGAAAACACAAATCATCCAACGGTTCTCATCAAGCTTTTATATTGCTCCATAATATTTGATGAGATATTGCTTCTCATTTACAATTTCACACTTCTTCCTAACGGCCTTCAAAGGCGATTGAGAGACGCAAGGTTGATTCCTCAATCATTCGCAAAGTTTGTAGACCGACATTGTTAATCGGTGGTCTTAAAGCACTCACATGAACCTTCGAACTCTTCACCCCGACTAATCATTAGGAGCATAATACGAGTTATCTCACCCAAAAAATTGTTAACCATCTGGAATTAGTTTTCTTGTTCGGTCCTTAGTTGCCTAAGGATAGCCTTTTGCACCTCGTTTGGTTCGTTAGCCACAGTGTTTGTGTGAAATCAGTGATACTTGAGAGAATTTGATAAGAAGTTGTGTGAGAAAATAAATGATGGTAAAGGGGTGTTTATAGGGGAAAATAGCCATCGGAGCCTATTAAATTCAAAAAATGAAACTGATGCGAAAGTTGAAAGTGCATTCATTTATTTAAAAATAAAAGTTATAATACGAAATTTAAAATTACAACACGAAAACTAAAACACATACATATTTTTTTGAGGATATTTATAATGAAGTGGAATGAAATAAAGGACAGATATATAAATATCCTCCCTCATTTCATTCTCCTTCATATAAACATCCTCAAAAAAAAACCCCGTATGCTAAAATCAAAATACAAATTACGATACGATGTGAAATTTAAAAAAAAATGAAAACTAAAACATAATCGTCCTAATTGTATTTTTCATGTAGCCAAATAAACTTAGCATTGATTTTTTCTTGTATTTTCCCCGCCTTTCTACACAAAGCATTATGCATCTCGTAATCTTTCATAGATTATTCATCTAAAAAATTCTCTATTTGAGCATCGTTTTCAGGCGGAATGTCATTGTATTTCTCGTATGCATGTCTCAGATCATCTTTAGCTTCGCATGCCTTGTCAAATTACATGGCTAAGTCGATCAACGCTTGCTAACGAGCGGTATCCTCCGCAATTAGTTTATCAACTAAAGCCATGATTTCATCGATGGTATGTGAAAATGAACAAGCCATATCAGATTTTTGGTAGGGATTAAGTGTGAAAATTTTAGGTAAAATAGGGTGTTATTTATAGTGTAAAAGTGTGTTTAATTTAAAATAAAGTGAAAAAAACACAAAATGTAAACGTTTAATAACGTTCACCTGCAAAAGTCCTGTAACATATTGGTTTTCACAAACACACAATCAATCACACATGAATTCGAATGAGTTAGGTTTTAGAGAGAGAAAGTGGAGAGAAATGGGAACTTCTAGTAAGATAAAGAAAAATGTATTATGAAGCTCCAACCCTTTGCTTTGCAAGGCAAAGGGTATTTATAGTGTCTTACAATAAACGCCACCTACGGGCTGTGGATCAGGCATACAGTGGGTAAAGACCCGTCCGTCCGCCATGGTGTTACATAACTAACTACTAACTATTACTAAATGACTATGAATACGAGCTTTCTAACGAATACATATACTTGAGGTGACCGAGTCTTCAACTACCGGATTTTCTAAATCCCAACAATCTCCCCCTAAGGGAGGTCACCTCAATTACAAACAGATATTACATTTTGTGTGTTCTTGGATTCTTGATTAAGTCCTTTGCTCTGTAGCTCATAATATTTGATTCTTCATATGCCGCATGTTTTGTACTTCAAGTAGAGGTCTTTAACTGATCCACAAATTGTTTGTTCTTTGAGCCATCTTAGAGATCATCAGCCACAATAAATCTCTTGACTCATCCTTTGTGTTGCCTTCATGTGATGTTTGTGACTTTGGACTGACATGCTCACATTATTGGATCATGAAATCTTTCCATCAGAGTTGCGGAAGCTTCTTTGGATCATGAGATTTGCATTAGCGTAGCGGAAGCATATCATGATGGTATCAGAGTGAAAGCAAACTTCTCATGATGATATCAAAGCAGATGAGTGTAGATGTGTACTTGTCATGATTTCTTTGAGCGTGAGTGTGATGTGTGAGCATGCGGTTATGGATTGACTTCTCAATTCTAATCAGCTGCAGCCATCCAATGTTCTTGCAAACAACATTAGCAATAAAACACACCAAAGTGTCTTTGTTCACTTCGTTGAATACGGTTGCAAGAACCACGGTTCCCGTTGATCGATATAAATCCGCTGTGATCGATAAATTTGAAGAATCTTCTTGACAAAGTTTCGCGGTGAACTAGCCGTTCTCAAACCGAGCATCCCAAAGTAGACAACACGAAGTGAGTAAACCAACGAATTGAGATTCACTGATTGATGAAAAATGATTTGAAAAACAATCACGTATTGCTTAATAGAAAGAGTTTTGCAATCCGACGAAGGTTTTAGAATAAAATCAATTTTCAATCATAAATACCCTTTAATTTTGGAAAATTAATACACATTCGATGCACTAGATAAAATATTTTTAGAGCACATCGAATGGTTTTCAAAGGTATCCGTCAATCCATTTCCTGGACCAAGGTTGATTCAAGAGTGAATCGCCCAATCGTTTCTATTCAGTTGTTACAAGTTTGATCTTTTGTAAGATCTCACATGTCACCCACCAAGAGCTTGTTTGATGTTGGCTCTAGAAGGATTTCCATCTTCATTGTGAATATTTAACATATCACGCGGATGTTCTGGCAAGATCACAAGGATAATGCGTAGGACTCTCAATATATATCCTTACTTTCCACATTGTGTGAAACAGCAAGTCTTCATGAATTTGTCTGTCCTAATGAGATTTATGGATGATCTCTTGGCTCTAGACTCAATTGTGTACTTTGGTTTCCTATTCGGAGACTAGGGAGAGGGTCTCCTTCTTTAATATCAACCATCTCTAAGAGAAGGTCGATAGATAATGTAGGTTCCCCGTGAGAATGAAACAAGTCCTTCTAAGAGAACTTGAGTGGCTTGGTAAGTTTGGTGCAGTGCGTCACTGGGTCCATGACGTCTTGTCTTCAATACCGGCATTACCTTGGTAACCACCAATAGCATATGTATTGAGCCGGTTTACGCCTAAGGTTGAATTATTGGAGGCTATTTCTTTTCACCTTTTCACTTTTCATTTCTTTTTCATTCTTCAACCCCTTGATGCTTACGAGACTTCATAACTAGAACCTTGTTGGGTTTATTCCAGTTCTAGCTCTATATTAGTCGGCACTCTTCCCTTATTCTCATTTTATCCTTTTTTCATCATACCTAAGGACTTCTACACTAACTAGTGGATTGTTCTTGGGTAGATCCCTCCGGCTATGGTGGGATCGTGGGAACTAATACCTAACCTTACCATCCTTATAACTTCAATGCATAAAGTAACGTGGTCGGTCTTATTGGTACAGTTCTTTCCGCCTCGAAACCAAATGAAAACCATTTTAAAAATCAATCAAGGTACTTGTGATATATAAAATCAAAGCATTTTGTACCTTATTTTTTTTAGAAATGCTCCTTCTCAACATGTGCTTCAAGTATTGGAAATTATTTTGGCACATGGAGGAAGAATCCAACGAAAGGTTAGATTGAAAGCTCCAATTCTTGATTATGTTTTTCTAAAAAGATCATCATCACTCCCCCAATCAAATCTAGTATTTAAATACTTTGGATAAAACATTTTGGGGAAGGATGTGGTTTTCTTTTACTTGCTCCCCCTCAATATGTGCATCGAGATTCGAAAGAGTTTTGCACATATTAGAGAGAACTTGCACTTTGAGTCTAATCCATCACATTATAATCCTTTTGGTTTTTAGATAAATGCTCCCCCTTAACACGTGCATGGAAAAATTGAAATCGTTTGGCACATGTAGGAAGGAGTGTCTTTTATTGTATCACTAAAAACACTTATCAAATTATCAGTTTATTTCCGATTTAAATCACAAATTCTCCCCCGATCACAATTTTCAAACCCTTTGAGATTTGTGATCTGAATTGATTAAAATTATTTTCGAAAGCTTTTTGAGGAGAGATGTGAATCAGTTTTAAAACACTTGACTTGATAAGGATCAGATTTTGGAATCTAGATCTCCCTTGATCTAACATTCTCATGTACCATTCGTAAGATGTCCCAGTTTTGTACCATTTGAAATGAAAACTTAAAGTTAGCATGGTCTTGATCCAATTGAAGACAAGAATATTCTTTTGATTCAAAATTATAGAACATGCTCCTTTTGATGCCAATTGTTTAAAAATATCATTTTAAAATGTTTGAAATCATTCTCCCCTCAATCAATGACTAAAGTTGTTGATTGAGTAGCGTAGATTTTGACTATAGATAAGTCCATTGATTTTCAAAATTAAGTACGAGTTATTTTCAAAGAAATTTTGTTTTCATTTGAAGACAAATATTTTTCGAAGAATCTTTAGAATGAAAAACATTTGTGAGAAACATTCGTCTTTTGGTGACAAATGTTCCTTATGAACTATTGTTTTAGGATCGAAACTTGATATTTTAAAATCGATTAAGCACATCTCCGTCCTTTCTTTAAAAGTGGGTTACAGTCTGGAATAACTGCAAGCCATTATTTGAAGCCCGGGTTACTGCCTGAAATGACAGTAAGCCATTGTTTGGGACATGTTTTTGGAAAAAATATTTACACCTTCTGTTCGAACTTCATCTAAGGACTCGTGCCATTGTTGAATGACATTTCTAAGGCCATAGATGCTATCGATACCAGAAGACATGCCTTGAGAAACACAATATTTTTAGTATTTTTCTGAATTTTCAATTTTTTATGGGTTTTTGAAAATTTTATATTTTTCTATTTTCTTTTTGTTGGTTTTATATTGTTGTATTTTGCTTTTTGATAAAATATTTACAAAGAATAGGTGAAGAAACTCCTTGTTCTCCGTCAGTCTGAAGGCGTTGTCTAGTTACGACTGGTTAGTTCGGGTTGCCAATAATATTAACAAGAGGATGATCTTTAGTCAATCGGTGTGTGGAGGGTTGATGTTGGTATACATTGTGCAGATTTGGTGGACTCAGATGGCTAGTTGAAGATTCAGCAACATCTGAGTTTACAGTTTCAGTAGCGAAAGGGTTAAAGAACGCATTTCCATCATAATCCGCTGGTGCAGGTACATCTTGATTAAAAAGATCATCAGCATGATCAGCGTCATTAGAAGCGGTTTGTTCTGCTGTAGTTGTAGATTCAATCGGAGGTGCATCAGCAACAATTGTTGTTGTTTCAGGTGTATCAGGGATTGGAATATTATCAGGTTGAGCAGCGGAAACATTTGATACATCTGGAGCACGTTGATCAAGATCGTAACTAAACAATGGCGTAAACAATGTTTCCATCTAATGACGAGTGAGTTGAAATGATTGATCAGCTAATGATTGGGGGAATTTGAGACGGTTATGTCCGGGTTCCAAGCTGTTTTGCTCAGAAGCTATTTCAGTGAGCTCATCAAAATTAGCGTGAATGGTTTCCATAATTTCCTTTGTACGACGATTCCAGATTCGGCATCCCTTTGAGTTTTCACAGTATCCAACGAAGACTACAATGTCAGCTTTGGCTTTGAGCTTTCCAAAGTCATCACGATCATTATTCGGGTAACAAAGAGCACCAAAAACATGAAAGTGTTTGAGATTCGGTTTTTTGTTATGGATAAGCTCATAAGGTGTTTTGTTGTGGCGTTTGGTTATCATAAAACGATTTTGTGTGTATCATGCAGTTGACATGGCTTCTACCCATAAGTAATCTGGAAGTTTTGCATTGATTAACATCGTTCTTGCAGCTTCCACTAACGTACGGTTTTGTCTTTCGACAACTCCATTTTGTTCTGGTGTCCGTGTAATTGATGTCTGATGCTCAATTCCCACTTTCTCATAGTAATCTCGAAGATTTTGGTTCACAAATTCAGTTCCTTTGTCTGTTCTGACTTGTCTAATTATGTTCCGGTGTTAAACTTGAATTTTCGTGAGAAAGGTGATGATCATCTGTGGAGCTTGATCTTTACTTCGAAGAAAATAAACCCAAGTCCATCTTGAGTAGTCATCAACAATTACGAGAATGTAGCGTTTGCCATTAATCGTCTGCACACGCATCGGGCCACACAAATCCATGTGAAGAAGATGAAGGACATGCTGAGAGCTATGTTCCCTCTTTGAAGGAAAGTGAGCACGAGTTCTTTTCCCTTGTTCACAAGCTGAGCATAAGTGATATTTTGAATACCTAAACCGTGGAAGACCTTCAACTAGTTTGTGTCGTGCAAGATTGGTTATGTTTTGAAAGTTCAAATGTGAGAGTCTGCGGTGAGAGTTTGCGATGCCACATCCATGATTTTGTAGATGTTGCCTTAGAAAGTAGATGATGGGAGATGAAGCAAGTTTTCTCCTAAAAGCAACTTCCCAATCACCATCACAAACCCGACCGATCGAAAAGAGATTGTGACCGGACCTTCCACATAATAAACCCCGCTAATTTCGATGTTCCCATTGATGTAGTCTCCGTAGCCCATGATAGCTGCAGTGATCATTCCCGAGCTCGACAGTCTGCCGATGAACTTTGAAACAAAGTTTGTAAGAAGTTTGAGATTGCCTGTCATGTGTCAGTAACATCCGCTATCAACAATCCAAAGGATGATCTGTATCACCTGCATTACACACAGACGACACAGGTGGAATAAACAGTGAGGGTAGAGTGCTCACTTTTGAATTGATTGACTCGAGATAGACAATTCCCCGCGAGACACGGTTACATCACTGACTAGGTTAGCTTGAAGTTGTAAACACTCCTTGGTGATGAGGTTAGACTCGTCAGGGTTCATGTCTACCAAGAGTTTCTCGGATGGTACATTCTACTAAGACTAGTCCTTTGCGAGGCACGTTTACATCACTAGCGAACTAGTTTGAAATTATTACCCGTCCCGGACAAGTATTTTTGATTTACGACATTTTAGAGCTCGTCAATTCAATGGTTAAGTCTATGCACACTTAGATTCAATCACAATCCAACATATTTGTATCACACAATTTTTCTCCCTTCAAAATGGCATATTAATGTTATTTTGATGAAAATTGATATCGAATATGACCATTTCGAGTTTTACGGAAATATTTCCACAAAGAACATTGTTAGAACAAAATTTGTTTGCAAATACTCCTCTCAACAAGTGATATTAACTTTTGAGGTTTAAAAACACGAGAAAGTGTACTTGTTCTTTTGAGCAAAATTCGTAAAATGTTGAAAGTTTGATAAATTTGAGTCAAAAGTAATAAGCTTCGCTCCTTTTTATAAGGATTGTGGCAGAGGCGTACCAAAGGGTCCTTTCATTATAAGATCGGGGTTGTACATGCTATATATGTACAAACCATAATGAATAAATAAATCAAATATCAAAAATACAATCAATGATGTTTAAAGAGTACCCAACGATTACATGATGACCGGGACTTTATCTTCACGTTGGAGCGTCAAGATAGAAAACTTTGTCGTCCTCCCACATAGCTCTTCAACCTTCTCATCGATCCTGGTGGAACAA